>JAQISU010000844.1:0-45457 GCA_029339505.1 Unio delphinus | reverse complement strand
GCCGAGTGCCGGGTGGCCGGCGCCTCGATCGGCAATTCGGCGCGCAGCTGCGCGTAGAACGATGACTCGATCTCGCCCAGCCCCACCGCGGCCGAGACCAGCCGCGTCATGTATCCAGGCCCGGACTTGGTGAAAAGCCATCCGTTGAGGCCGGCCTCACGACCGACGTCGTCGAACTCCACCCGCAACGTCCGACGCGACGAGGTTCCGTCGTTGCGCGGACCCAGGCTGTGGCTCAGAACTTTCGCGCCCGGTATTCCCCGGCACAGGGCCAGCGTCAGCCATTCGTCGGTGAGGTGCTCCGGTGTCGGCGGAACCTCCCGCAACGTGACGGGACGCGGATTCGTGATGTGCTCGTTGGCGACGTGGCAAGCGACCCGGGTCGCGAGTGTGGCACGTGTCAGGCGAGCTGGAACAGACACGGTGTTGCCGCGTCACGCATTGACGCGTGCGAATGCCTGCACCATCGACCGGAACGCATCGTCGCTCGAGTCCCGATCGATCGGTGGCACGTACGGCGTGTGCAAGACGATGTGCGGCAGCACGCCGTCATAGGCCGCGAGCTGGCCGGCCACCTCGTCGGGCGTACCGGCGACCGAAAATGCTTGCACCAACGCATCTGATGCCGCCGTCGCCAGCGCCGCGGGCCCGTCCTCGAGGAGCCGGCGCAGGACGTAATCGCGTTCCTCTTGCAGGCCCATGAACTCGATGACGACGGAACTCACCGGATAAGCGACATAGTTGCCGACGTTGATGCGGGCCCGGCGCAGCGCCTCGTCGCGATCGTGCGACACGCTGCAGATCACCAGCGCGGTGACGTCGATGTCGGACGGATCGCGGCCTGCCTTCGCCGCGCCGGCAGCGATATTGGGCAGCACGTGCTGTTGGACAAACGAGGGCGTGGGCAGGAAACCGAACACACCATCGGCTATTTCACCGGCCAACCGAAGCATGCCCGGCCGCAGTCCCGCCAGATAGATCGGTATCTGCGGCCGCACCAGATTGCGGGTGCCCCAAGGGTTGAGCGGCGGGCTGGATGCGCGGTAGATCTCGCCCTGAAAGTCGAACGGCTCGTCCGTCTCGAAGTGCCGCCAAAGTTCGCGCACCACATGAACGTATTCGCGAATGCGCTTGAGCGGGCGGTCGATCTCCGTGCCGCTGAAGCATTCCATCCAGCCCGCGCCTCCGGTGCCTAAACCCAGCAGGGTCCGTCCGTTGGACAGTTCGTCGACATCCGCTGCGGCATTGGCCATCTCGTAGGGAGTGCGCGGCGCGGCGGTCGCGATCCCGGTGCCCAGCTGAATCCGCGACGTCGCGCGCGCGTTAAGCGCATGAGTAATAAACGGGTTCCGGTAGAACTCGTAGTCCCAGACCGAATCGAAGCCCGCGTCCTCGGCGAGTGCGGCGAATTCGGGGTAGCGCTCGTAGGGCTGATTGAGCATCGGCAGCGATACCCCGACGCGACTGTGGGCGAATAGCGTCATGACTGCGCTCCTCGGATTGACGTCATTGTGCAATCGTGTGAGAACGATCGTTCACACGTCTACAATATCTGCTTGGCGCGGAAAAGCCATACCCTGCGCCCCGACCGACGCGGATGATTGCGACGGCGGATCGGGGACTTCAGGGGCGCGTCGCGGAGGATCTCGGCGGCTGATCTCCGCTCGAACAGTTCGGAGACGACACCGCGATCCGCTGCCGTCCGCTGTAGTGACGTGACGGTCAACCCCGCTGGTGCGGACAAGCAAATTTGAAGCGTTGTTAAATGGCAGCCGAATGCCGGTTATCGCGACGCGGGGAAGTCGACACCCGACGTCGGTCGATTGCGGTTGCAACGGGATGGTCGCCAACCTGCTAGTTGGCGACGTTTCTGCTGGTTAGCCGCGAGGATCAGCGGTCACCGCGGCTCGGGACGTGCGTTAGTTCGAGCCGTAGTACGGCGGCGGGTACTGCCCCCTGGCAAGCCACGCGAGGGCCGCAATGCCATATTCCAGCTCGTCACTCGCGTCGTAGTCGGGGTACTGATCCATGTGTGATCACCTTTTCCGTACTGCTTTGGCTTCGCCTCAACCTAACAGGCTCAAGTCTAGGCCGTCGAGCGTGCCGAGCGAAAGATCGTTCGCGTATTAGACGCCATCATGTTCGACGCCGACCGCTGCGCCTGATGATCTCCACCAATGATCGTTCGCCGGCCGGCAACAAAACCTGCGATCCACGCGCCGACTCGCGTTCGCTAGCCGGGCAACGTGACAGCGCCGGATTATTGGACTCGTTTGACGGCTCCGGATCTTGCCGCGCAGCAGCGAATAGTGGTTGACTGTTTAGCAATTGCCAATTGCATTACCGCAATTGGTGTGGCGGTAGACGAATGAGGTTGATGTGAAAGCTTTGTCGATGCGGGTTGCCAGCGCTGTCATCCTCGCCGTCGCGCTGTGGGGCATCACGGCGACAGCCGGTTCCACCGTTACTGTCAAGGCAGCACCGAACTTCGAATCCCTCATGGTGCCGTCGGCGGCAATGGGTCGCGACATCCCAGTGGCCTTTATGGGCGGCGGACCGCACGCCGTGTATCTCCTGGACGCGTTCAACGCCGCACCGGGTGTGAGCAACTGGGTCACGGCCGGAAACGCGATGAATACGCTTGCGGGCAAGGGCATCTCAGTCGTTGCACCCGCCGACGGCGCCTATAGCATGTACACCGACTGGGACCAGGACCGCGGCAAGCAATGGGATACCTTCCTGTCGAGCGAGCTGCCAGACTGGTTGGCCGCCAACAAAGGATTGGCTCCGGGCGGGCACGGCGCCGTCGGTGCCGCACAAGGCGGTTACGCCGCGTTAGCCCTCGCCACCTTTCACCCTGACCGATTTCGCTACGCCGGATCGTTGTCCGGGGTGCTCACTCCCGAACGCACCGGGGTCAACGGTGCCATCACCAACGTTCTGAAGAACGAAGGTGGCGTCGACCCGGTGAACATGTGGGGCGCTCCCCAGTTCGGCCGTTGGCAGTGGCATTCACCCAACGTGCACGTGGTGCGGCTGATCGACCAGAACACCCGGCTGTGGGTGTTCAGCCCGGCGGCCGGCAGCCCCAGTGACGGTGGCGCGGTGGGCGCATTCCCGGATATCTGGCAGAGCACCTGCCGCGACTTTTACGCAAGCTACCGCGCCGCCGGTGGGCACAACGGCCACTTCGATTTGGGAGCGGGCGGCGGTAACGACTGGGGCACCTGGAGTCAGCAGCTCGGCGCGTTGTCGGGCGACCTGGCCTCGAATATCAGGTAACTGCCCAGTTAAACCGGGTAAACCACCATGCGACTTACGTGATGCGTCGGTGGGTCAGCACGACACCTTGATCGTGAACGGCGTCTTCGCCGGCTCGGGAGACTTCGGGCCGTAACCCACCGCGACACCGGCAATCTGGTAGGTGCTGTCGTTCAGAACCACGGTGGAGTCGTTGCCTGCCAGACCCTGGTTGTAGTCACCAGAAAAGCCGTCGAGATTACGGATCCGGACGAATTCAACGGTGAGCTTGCCGGCGTTGGACACCATCACCGTCAGGCCCGACTCATCGCTACCCGCGGAGATCGTGCTCAAGTGGCGCTCCGGCGGAGCGCACCGTACGGACTGCATCACGGGGAGCGTATTGCCGTCGATCGAGACCAGCGCCGAGCCCGGGGGCAATGTCCCCGCGGCTTGCTCGGCGAGCGCTTCCGACGAGCAGGCTGCGCTGCTGCCGATTACCAGAACGGCTGCAGCGACCAACCCAACCCTGTTCGACACGGCAATCCCCCTCTTCGCGGATCGTGCTGGAAGTCTATCGCCACCCGGCGGGCGCTCACAAGCATTTTAGGACGCCAAGGTTCAGAATTTCTAGACCTTTTTTAATCGTCGATCAAATATAGCAGCACTGTACGTCCGGACCATCGCCTAAACAATTGACGAACCGGTCAGTAGGTCGGTGGCGGAACACGTTTCGAGGCTGGAGCGCAAGGCGGCTGAACTCGTAGATTTGCAGGATCAACTGTGAAATGATCACGAGTTATGACCGTCAGCGATCTCGCTCGACACACCGCGACACTCCCGACCTTCGCCATGTTTAGTGCCGCTATAGTTGCGCTGGGCGTCGCCGCACCGCCGGCCAGCGCGGACTACAACCGTCTCAATAACGGTGTCGCGCAGAGCGTCTACGGCGTCAAGCGCCAGGCGGGATGCACAACCGACCTGAAAATGAACCCAGCGTTGAACCAGGCGGCACAATGGCAGGCCGATGACGTGCTCAACAACCGGAGCCTCGACGGCGATATCGGCACGAACGGAGCTGGGGCGCAAGACCGCGCCCAAGCTGCGGGCTACCGGGGCACCGTGGCCGAAACGGTGGCCATTCTGCCGCAGCTGTCGCCCAACGGCCTCGTGATTCTGAATAATTGGTATAACCGCCCCGACTACTACGCAATCATGGCCAACTGCGCCAACACTCAGATCGGAGTGTGGACGTCGACGAACGGCTTGGACCGCACTGTGACGGTCGCGGTCTACGGGCAACCTGGTTAAACTCAGCTGCCCCAAGCGATTTCCAGGTAATCCTCCAGCGATATCAGGTTATTTAACTTTGATTCAGCTGGTCACAAACGTTTGCAGCTACGCTACGCTGAGCACATGATTCGCACATTCGGCGTCTTTTCAACCGTTTTGGCGCTTTGCCCGCTAGGGGTCTACTACGCCGCCGGTTCGGCCGCATCGCCACCGGGTGAAAACGTGCAATGCTCGTTCGTGCTCGACGGACCGAAGGTGGTCAGCAACTCGGGTGTGAATCAAGTGATGGCATCCGTGCACGCGGGCGAGTGCACACTGCATGCGCACACCGAAGCGACGGTGTGCCTATCCATCGTCGGCGACGAATCGGCCGGGCAATGCGGTTCGGGGTACGACCCCACGCCCGCGGTGGTCTACTACCCCTACCGCCCGGGGGCGACGTACATCGTCAAAGGCCAAGGATGCGCGGACATCTTGGAGGGCAGCAACAGCCCGGCCACGCCCTCGACGGTCTGCCAGAGCATCGCGTCGAAGAGCGTCACGTTGTAGCCCTAGACCGGATCGAATCCAGAAATCAACCAGCGCCCGTCGACCTTGTCCAGTGTCACTCGCACACTCGAGACGGAGTCGGAGGGCTGACCCTTGTCGACGACCGCCGTCTGGTTGACGAACAGCAGATTCACCGCGTGGTTGGGTGTCGCCGAAACCGACGCCGCCGCCGGCACGGTGGCCGTCGTGGAGATGTGCTCCTTCTTCGCGCCTGGGATCACCACATCGTTGATCAACTGCGAGTAGGAATCTTTGAACGCGCCAGTCATCCGACCTTTGGCGGCTTCCAAATCCTTTTCCACGGTGTCGGACTTGTACGACAGCAGCGCGATCGTGGAATCCTTTGCGGCCGCGAGCGATTCGATACGCGCGAGCTGCGTCTCGCGAGCCGCGGAGTCTTGCCACTTCAAAAAGCCCGCAGCCCCGGCCAATACCAGCGCCAGAGCGGGAAGCAACCCGTACACCACCACCTGGGGCCAGCTGATACGGCGTTTGACTTTCGTTGACCCTTCGGCCGCATCTTCGGCGTCAGCATCGTCAGCATCGTCAGCATCGTCAGTATCGTCGGCTAGCGCGGCCTCGGCCTCGGCACTGTCCAACGCATCCAACAAGTCCGGGTCTTCCGAAGGCTTTTCCGCTGCGTCGTCGAGTGGTTCCTCAACCGGCTGGGCGGATTCGTCGTCGGCGCTCTCGGGCTCGGCTTTGCTTGCGCCGCCAACGCGAGGTTGCGGACGATGGCTTGCCCGCCGGCCCATGACTCCGCGCGCACGTGCCCACGGCCGCCGGCTTTTCGCCTCGGCCGATTCGGCGTTATCCGGGCTCTGCTCGCTGTCTTTCTCGTCGGTGTCGATCGCGTCGACCTCACCGGAATCCTCTGCGCTCACCGTGTTTTCGGTGTCGCCGTCGACCGGATCGGCCGTCTTCGCCTTCGCCTTCGCTGAGGCCTGCTTGCGTTGAGCGTCGGTTCGAACCCCCACAGCGGCTGATTCCCCTTCTGGTTTTTCGGATTTCGGCTTGGTCATGGGACAAAGGCGACGTTGGAGATCTTGGTATCGCTACCGGACTTTTCCACCGTGATTCGCATTCGCCACTGCCGCGGCGCCTGATCCTCCACACCGAGATTGGTGGTCTTGATGGACACGGCGACGAGCACCTGTGCCTTGTCACCCGACTCGGATTCGACGCCCGCCTCGGTGATGGTTCCCACCGACTTGGACTGTGCCTTCTTGAGCACGTCGATGAAAGGCTGTTTGCGCTTGGAGAATTGGTCGTAGAACTGACCAGTCGCCGAGTCAAGTACCCGCTGAACGTCTCCCTCGGCATGCTGCCAATCGATCGTCGTCAAGTTCAGCGCGCACTGCCGTCCGATCTGAAGAAACATCTGCCGCTGCGCTTCATCTTGATGCGACTGATACGAGCGGAAACCCAGCCACCCGACGGTGGCGGCCAGGGCGACGATGATGGTCGCCCCGACGATCGCCGCCAATCGCAGCTGTGACACCCGCGGTTTGGCCGACGATGCGTCCTCTTCGCCGGCATCGTCTTCGCCGGCGTCGTCATCTACAGTGACGTCGTCTTCGTCAGAGGCATCGTCGTCGGTGGCGTCGTCCGCGACCGCGGCGTCGTAATCCTCGGCCTCGTCGACGTCGCCGTCTGAAGTGACGTTGTCCGCTGCCTTGTTCAATTCCCCGTCGGGGGTGTCAGCATTTGCTGCCATGTTCGCTCCTTGCCGGCACCCCCAGCCAGCGTGGGCTGCTTGTACCTTTGCCCGTCCGGACCAACATACTCCCCGGTGGCCGGATCAAATTCGGCTGCCGCTATCGGCGACGCCTGCCCCAGCGAAGCCGCTGGCGCTTGCCCCGTCGGAGCCGGCGGCCCCCCGGGGAATCCCGCGGAAATAGGCTCCCCCGGATCAAACTGTGGAACACCCTGCCCGGTCAGCGTCGCGTTCGGATCGCCCTTCCAGTTGTAGCCGTCGTTGAGCGGGATGTACGGCTCACTGCTTTCGCACAGCTTGACCGTCGCGGCCCGCTTGCCCGGACGTGTTTCACACGGATAGTTGCGCGCGCCGCGAATCGCATTGAAGTGCGAATCCTGCGGTATCCGGCAATAGACCAGCCCCGGCGGACGCGGCGGAGTGTCCTCGAACACTGCCGAGCGCTGCTGCTGAACCGGGAAGAACCCGGTCGTACACGCGGGCGGCCAGTTCAGGTTCAGGTTGAAGTCCAGTTGAAGACCCCGGTATGGACCCTTGAGATCCTTATCGGGCAGCTGGATCGCCTGGGCGTCGGCAACGATCTGCGGCACCTGCACCAGCAGCGCCTCCAGGTTGTCGCGGTAGGTCAGTCCGACATCACCGACCTTGTCCAGATTGGCTACCGCGTCCGGAAGCGTCGGTTCAACCCGGTCGATCACCTGACGGAGCGTGTCGAACGTCGGGCCGATCTTGCGCAGCCATCCGCCGAAGTTGCCGCCGTTCTGCTCGTGCGTCTGAATGTCTTTGGTGATGTGAGCCAGATGCGCGGCCCAGCCCTGGATCGAATCCGCGGAGTCGATCTGGCTGTCCAGCAGCGGCATCGGCTCGTCGATCAGGGTCAGGATCGCGTCCAGATTCTTGCGGGCGTCGATGGCCAATGTGGCACCGCCGCCGATAAATCGGGACAGCTCCGGCCCGAGACCTCCCACCGCGGTGTAGGACTCGTCGACCACCGTCTTGAGGTTGCCGCGCGGGATAGCGTTCAGGCCGCGAGTGGCCGCCAACAGCAGCGAGTTGATGTTGGGTGGAATGGTGGTGCGATCCTGCGGGATCACGTCGCCGTTCTTGAGCATGGGCCCCTTGCCGCTGCGCGGCACCAGATCCACGTACTGCTCACCGATCGCAGAAGCGCTGTGCACGCTGGCGGTGAGGTCGGCCGGGATCTTGTAATCCGAGTTGAGCGAGAGCACCGCCTCGACCCCGGTGTCGGAGAGCTGCACCTTGGATACCTTGCCGACCTCAACACCCCGGTAGGTGACGTTCCCGGCGCGATACAACTCGCCGGCCCGCTCGAGTTGCACCTTCACCGTGTACCGGCCGATTCCGAGATATACGGCAGGCAGATGTGCGTAGTACAGACCGACCAGCCCGGCCGAGACGATAGAAATCACGGAAAAGATCGCCAGGGTGATCAACGTACGCCGAGTCAGTCGCATATCACGGCCCCTGGTTGAACTGGTAAGGCGCTACGAGCGGGTTGCGCGCGGTATACGGGCTGGGCATCACCCCGAGGGTGCGGCCCCACTGCATCTCGAGTTCAGTGAGATTGCCTTCCCAACGAGTGCCGGTGAAGAACGACGAGTCGATGCGGCTCAGCGTCAAGTCGATGATCGCCGTCAAGTTTCCGTAATCGCCCCGGATCCATTTGGCCACTGGCGGTTTCGAGAACAAAGGCACCGTGAGGTAGTCCAGGCTGCGGGTCAGCGCGATGCCGGAGTTAGCCAGTGATTTCAGGACCGGGCCGAGATCGCCGAGTTCCTTGATCAGGTTGTCCTTGGATTCTTCGAGAACGTCCGAACCGGGATTGCTGGCATTGCCGAATTGATCGAGCGCTTCGCTGAGTTTTCCGCGCTCGTTGTTCAAGACCGCCAACGCATCCGGAATCGTCTTGAGCGCCTTGTCGAGAGCGGGCTTGTGTTCGGCGAATTGGCCGACCAAGTTATTGAAGCTGTCCAACGCGCGGATGATGTCGTGTTTTTGATCGTCGAGGTAAGCGGTGAACTTATCCAGCTGTCCGATCAGGCTTCTCAGGTCTTGTTCACGACCGGTAAATGCGGTGCTCAACGCCCGGGTGATGTCTTGGAGCTGGCCCAAGCCGCCGCCGTTGAGCACCAGCGACAGGGCACCCAGCGACTGCTCGGTGGTCGGGTAGCCACTGGCCGACGACAACGAAATCACCGACCCGTCATGCATTCTGCCCTCCGGGGCGACACCGGGCGGCGGGGCGAGTTCGATGTGCAACGTGCCCAGCAGGCTGGTCTGACCGATCGTGGCCGTCGCATTCGCCGGGAGTTTGACGTCGGGTTCGATCTTCATCGTGACCAGCGCGTGCCAGCCCTGACGTTCGACCTTGGCGACGTTGCCGATCACCACATTGTTGAGTTCGACGCGGGAGTTCTCTTTGAGATTCTGCACATCCGGCATTTGCGCCTGGATGGTGTAGGACCCCGGCCCTTCCCCGGCTCGGCCCGGCAGCGGAAGCGAGTTCGCGCCCCGGAAACCCCGCAGCGCACCACAACCCGACGCCGCGGCTACGGCCACGGTGATGAGGAGCAGCACGCCACAACGTCGCCAGTTACTGGAGCTCACTGCCCACCTCCTACGTCTCCCATGCTTTCCACGACGCTCGGCAACATCATTGAGCGCAGGCCGCTGGCCGGATCGACCGGAAGCGGGGCTGGCTGTTTGGCGGGCAGGTTGGGCGCGTTCGTGTTGATCATCCCGTTGCCGAAGAAGTTGAAGATCTCGTTCGCGGGCGGCAGCGGCCCTTCGGGATCCGGCACATGACGGAACGCCTGGGTGGGCGCCGGCCCCGACGGCGGAATGTAGTCCGGCCGCAACCAGTCCTCGCTGTAGGTGACCTCGTTGGGGCGAGCCGATTGCCCGACGAATGGGTTGAAGCCCAGCGGCAGGAAATTGATCTGGCGGTTCTTGATGATGGGCGCCATGTACTGCACACAGAGTTTCGCGGATTGCTCGGCACCCAGCCTCGAGGCCGCCTGCACCGCCGAGCACAAGAACTGCAGTGGATTGGCAAAGTTCTGCAATGCGAGCGCGCCGGTGAATGCGAGCTGCGATGGCTGATAGATGTTCAACACGTTCTGAAACACGTTGGGGCCCACGTGCAGTGCCTGCTTGACATCGTCGAGACTCGCCACGACCGCATCGGTCAGCTCCGCCAACTTGTCCGATGTGACGCCCAGCGTTTCACGATGCTCGTTGAGGAAATCGATGAGCGGATCGAGGTTGTCGTTGAGCACCTTCATGTAGGCGCCAATCTCGTTGTCGGCCAACGCCGACGACACCGCGTTCAGGTTCTGATTCAGCTGGCGGAGCAAGCCGCCGCTGTCCCGCAGCGCATGCACCAGCGCCGCCAGGTTCTTAAACGATCCGAACAGGTCCCCGCTGTGATCGGCAAGCGCCGAAACCGCTTGGGACAGATGGACTATCGCCTCTCGGATGTCCGCGCCCTGCCCGCGTAGGTTGCCGGCCGCGGTGTCGATGAACTCCCCCAATGTGCT
The DNA here is from genome assembly GCA_029339505.1 of Unio delphinus. Taxonomy (NCBI): domain Eukaryota; kingdom Metazoa; phylum Mollusca; class Bivalvia; order Unionida; family Unionidae; genus Unio; species Unio delphinus. The sequence continues at coordinate 35,098 of JAQISU010000844.1, read as the reverse complement.
GACGCCGCCGGGTTGGTTGGGCTGCAGGACGTCGGTGAGCTTCTCGAGCTGCGCGCGCAGATCGTCCCACTCCACCGGGACGGCGGTGCGAGACATCGGCAGCACCGTGCCGTCCTTCATCGCGGGGCCGCTTGTGTAGGCGGGGGTCAGTTGCAGAGCCCGGACCGTCACCAGTGACGGCGACAGCACCACCGCTTTCGCATCGGCAGGCACCTTGTACTTGGCGTCGTACCAGAACGAGACCTTGACGCGGTCGGGCTGCGGCTCGATTTTCTCGATCTTGCCGACCGATACGCCGAGGATCACCACGTCGTCGCCGACGAAGATGCCGTTGGCGTTGTCGAAGTATCCGACGACATTCGTGCGCTCACTCGGCCACCACATCCACGCGGCCGCCCCGGCAAGGAGTACGACGGCCAACACCGACGCCAAGATCATTTGTGACTTGCGGGATTTCACTGTTGACCTCCCGGTTGCGCGGGACCCGGCCGCGGGCCGAAGGACTCGGACGGTGCGAGCACCGGCCCCTGGTTCGGCGGTACCTGTCCGGGCGCCGGCTGCTGGATCGGGCCCGTCGACGCATTGCCCGGCCCCGGACCCAGTGGCGGCGGCCCCGGTGGCGGCCCGCCCGGCGGCGGCGCCGGGGGTTCTGGGCGAAGCGGATAACAACCCGGGGCTCCCGGCCGACCCGGGACACTGCACGGTTGGTCACCGGGGTTGCCGGTGATGGCGTCGGGAATGTGCAGCCGCGGGTCGCCACCCTGACCGGTCCGCGGGTAAGGCATCGGCAAGGGCGGCAAGCCCGGCTGGCCGGTCTGCGGATCGGTGAGCTGCGAGGGCAGCTGGGTCGCGGGATCCAACCCGAGGTCGGAGAAGGCGGAGTCGATGAACGGCTGGACGAACTGACCCGGCAATAGGTTCACCAGGTAGGCCTTGAAGAAGGGGCCCGAGGCCACCGCTTCGCCCAGTGCGAGCGCGAAGCTGTTGAGACCCTTGAGTGCCTCCTGGATGCGGCCCTTGCGATTGTTGAGCAGCCCGAGCACCCCGTTGAGTTTGTCCAGCGTGGGTTTCAAGTTCGCGTGGTTGTCGTCGATGATTGCCATCAGCGCCTTGACGATGGCGCTGTTGTCGTTGAAAACCCGGTCCAGGTAGCGGTCCTCGGCTTTGAGTCGGGCCAGCAGCATGTTGGTGTCGCCGACGAGGTTGACGATCTGCTCGCTGCGATCGCCGAGGACCTTGGTCACTTTCGCCGCGTTGCCGAGCAGATTCCGCAGCTCTTTATCGCGCTCATCGAGAGTCTGGGCGAATCGGGCCACTCCCTCCGCCGCCGCCTTGACTTGCGGTGGGGTGCCACTGAATTCGTTGGCCACCACGGAAAGCGCGGTCGACAGCTGGTCGGTGTTCAACTTGGCGACCGTCTTCGAAAGATCGCCCAGCACGTCGGGCAGCTGGTAGGCCGACGTGGTCCGTTCCAGCGGTATCGTCCCGGTGAGCGGGCGGTCACCTCGCGGGGTGAGCTCGATGAGCTTGCTACCCAACAGAGTCTTCAATTTGACCGACGCCTCGGTGCGGTCGCCGAGGCGTATGTCGCCGGGAACGCGGAACTTGACCAACACCTTTGGCCCGTCCAACTCGACGGACGACACCCGCCCGACGCGGGCGCCCGAGACCTCCACGACGCTGTTGGTCTCCAGCCCACCGGCCTCGGCGAAGTACGCCGCGTATTCCTTGTCGCCGGTGAGGAAGGTCAGCTTGTCGTAGTTCAGCGATATGAAGATCGCCAGCGCCACGGCGGCCATACCGATGATGCCGATTTTGTACGGGCTGCGCTCGGAGAACTGCTTCCCCTCGAAGAGCCGTCGATAGGCACGGATCATTTCGGGGTGCACCTTCCCGAACGCTGGCTGGCCAGGGTGACGTAGGTCGGCTGCCCGTTCTTGCCGTTCACCTTCAATATCGCGTCGCAGAGATAGAAGGTGAAGAAGTCGCCGTACAGGCCCTCCCGGCCGATGATCCGGTAATCGTCGGGCAGCGTGTTGATCAGGTTGTCGACAAAGTCCTTGTCGGCCATGATGGTTCCCGCGACGCGGCCTCCCTCATCCACCACCTGTTTGAGCGGAGTGCGGGCCGCCTCCAGAACCTCGTCGCCCGCCTTGAAGAGCCGCGCGGCGCCCTTCAAACCGTTCGCGACTTGGTTCCTTCGCTCGTTGAGCGTCTGCATGAGCGTCGACAGTGAGTCAACCGCCTTGGCGATTTGTTGGTCCTGGTCGCCGGCCGAGGCGAGCACGGTATTCAGATTCGTGATGAGTTGTCCGAACAACTGGTCGCGATCGGCCAGCGTGCCGGTCACCGACGCGGCCTGAGTCAGCACCGATCCGATCGTCGCGCCCTGGCCCTGAAGCGCCTGTATCAACTGACCGCTCAGCGCATTGACCTGATCGGGGTCGAGGGAGCGAAACAGGGGCCGCAGACCCCCGATCAACGCGTCCAGATCCAGCGCCGGCTGGGTGCGGCCCAGCGGGATGGTTCCCCCGGGGTTCAGTTTCTTGACGCCTCCGGCACCTTCCTCCAGCGCCAGGAATCTGCCGCCGAAAAGGTCGTCGTAACGGATGACCGCCCTGCTCCCCTCGGTGAGCGTCACCGAATTGTCTGCGGAGAATTCGACCCGCACTGTGGAATCGGGCTGCACGGCGACCGACTTGACCTTGCCTACCTCGACGCCCGCGATGCGGACAAAGTTGTTTTCCCGCAGCCCCGAAACATTCGCGAAAACCGCGCTGTAGTTGTTCGACTCCTCGAAACGGAACTGACTGAAAACGGCAAGCAGCAAAGCAATGCCCAACGAACACACGGTGGCATAGATGGCAAACCGCACCAGTATGCCTCGGAAGTTCTCGTGCAATGTTCGCCTTTCTTGGACGCGGGTCGGGTGCGCTAGCGGGGCTTGGCCGGCGTTCCTGGATAGGGCGGCACGAATGGTTCGGCACCGGCCGGGGTGTTGCCCATGCCCGGGTCTCGCGGCCGGCCGGCGGGCGGAGCCGGCGGCAGACCCGGGAACAGCGGCGTGCCATCCGGCGCGTATCGCTGCGCACCGTAGGGCGGCGCCCCGGGGTAGGGCACCGGGCCCGGCGCCGGACCGCCCTCGTCCTTCAAGGTCGGTGGCAACGGTGTCCCGCGGCCACCGGGCCCATAGTTGGCGTAGCCGGGGAACCCGACGCCCGGATTCGGTCGCACATCTATGCCCGGACCGAATCCCGAGTTGGTGATCAGGTAGCGCTGCGGGAAGTTCTTCTCGACGTCGGGCAACGAACCGCAGCTCGGCGTTCCGCCGGGACCGCCCTTGATGTCCACCACGGGCAGGTTTTCCGGATACCGATAGGTGTCGTCACCGAAGAGCAGGCCGGCGTCGGCGAGGAACGATCGCCCGTTGAACGTGAAGGCATCCGCGTAGCCGCGATCCATGACGAGCTTGGCGCCCAGGAACGTACAGGTGAGTTCGGGGTTGTACTTCATCAGCAACCGCGTCGTCGGTTCGAGCTCCTTGAGTAGATGGATGAGGTCGGTCGTGGTGGTCGGGTTGAACAGTTTGTTACCGCTCTTGCCCAGCCCGGTGAGGGTGACCAGAGCGTAATCAAGGTCTTTGGATTGCCGGTTGATGGTGGCGCCGACGTCGCCCCCGGCGTCCAGCACCGTCACCAGATTCTGCGCGGCACCCGCGTAGGCGTCGCTGAACTGACCGAATGCGCGCCAGTCGGACCGCAGCAACTCGCTGCGGGGATTGACCTCCATCAGCACCTGGTTGAAATCGGTGATGGCCTGGCCGATGACTTCGCCCTTACCGCGGAACCCCTCCGCCAACGCCGCGATGACCGCGTTGATCTTGGCGGGATCGATCTGGTTGAGCACGTTGACCAGATCCTTGAGCACCGTGTTCGATTCGATACTCACCTTGTTCGTGGTCAACACCGCCCCCGACGCGAGACGCTTCTTGCTTGGGTCGGGCGGTGGCCGCAGGTCGACGTATTTGGCGCCGAAGACGGTCGGCGAACTGATCTGGGCTTCGACGTTGGCCGGAATGTATCTGAGCTGACTGGGATACAGCTCCAGCCCGAGAGTCGCTCCGTTTTTGGCGTCGATCGATGAGACTCGCCCGACTTCCACGCCGCGATACTTGACGACCGCGTTGACGTCCATCACCAGACCGGCTCGATCAGACACCAGGGTCACGTTGGCGTAGTCGACGAGATCTCGCTTGAAGGCCATCACGGATAGCGGGACCGCCGCGATAAGCAACACAACCAGAATCAGCGCATACCAACCCGGATGCGGCGCACGTGTCTTTTTCATCCGCGTTAACCCGACAGGTGGAAGTCGCCGGACTGCCCGTAGAGAACCAGGGACAGCACGAAGGTGAGGGTGATGGACACACCGATGGACGCCCGAACCGCGCGGCCGACCGCCTCACCGACACCTGCGGGCCCACCCGAGGCGGTGTAGCCGTAATAGGTGTGGATCAGCATCACGATCACCGCCTGCACGGTGCATTCGAGCCCCGACACCAAGACGTCCCTGGGCAGCAGGAAGGTATTGAAGTAGTGGTCGAAGCCGCCCGCGCCCTGGTGGTAGGTCAGCAGCACGATGCTTCGAGTCGTAAAGACCGATCCGACAAAGGTGATGCAGTACAACGGCGGAACCACCAGGAGGCCGGCCAGTACCCGGGTCGTCACCAGGTAGGGGATGGAACGGATGCCGATGACTTCCAGCGCGTCGATCTCCTCGCTGATCCGCATCGCCCCGAGTTGAGCGGTCGCGCCCGCGCCGATGGTGGCCGCGAGGCCGTTGGCAACAATGAGCGGAAGCTGAAGGCGCACATTGGCGTACGCCGAGAAAAATCCCGCGATCGCACCGACACCGATGCTGCTGGCCTGGATGTAGCCGAAGATGCCGACGATGGCCGCCGCGCTGCCGGTCAACACGGCAAGGATCACCACCTCGCCGCCGATCAGGGCCAGCGCACCGACGCCCAAGCTCATCTCGGAGACGACGCGCAGTGTCTCCGATTTGTATTTGACGATGGTGGTGCGAATGGAAAGCAGGGCCTTGACGTAGAACTCCATCTGCTCGCCGAGGCGAGTCCAGCCGCTGGCCCACGTCTTCGCGGTGCGGGTCAGCCGCGGGTACCGGGCGCTAACCACGACCTTCGCGTCGGCGGTCATGTCGCCAACGTCTGTGTCGCGGTGAGGACGCTGATGATGATGTTCGCGATCAGCAGCGCCATGAACGTGAACACGACGGTCTCGTTGACGGCGTTTCCGACACCCTGCGGACCGCCGCCGGCAGACATTCCCTTATAGCAGGCGATCAATCCGGCGAGCACGCCGAAAACAGAGGCCTTCAGGAAGCTGACAATGACCGTGGGGCCGTTGGTGAGCAACGTCAGGCTCGACGCGAACGCGCCGGGATTCCCGTTCAGGGCGTAAACCGCGAACATGTAGTCCGCGCTCAGCCCGGAGATCACCACGACGGCGTTGATCAGATTGCCGGTGATGAGGAGGGCGATCACCCGGGGTACCACCAGGCGGTGGACCGGATCGATGCCCAAGACTCGCATCGCGTCGATCTCTTCGCGAATGGTTCGGGAGCCCAAGTCGGCGCACATCGCCGTGGCAGCGGCACCGCTTAGGACGAACACTGTGGTCACCGGGCCGATCTGCGATACCGTCGCGAGCCCCGAGGCCGCGCCGATCACGTCACCCGCACCGAACGAGACCGTCGCAACGCCGAAGAGGAATACGACCATCCCGTTGAAGGCAATCGATTGCGCGACCGCCGGGAAGGTCGCGACCCGGGCAATGAACCAGCACTGCTCGATGACCTCGCGCCAGAAGAACGGTGGCCGGAACGCCTGGATAAGAGTGTCCAGCGCCAGCGCCATGAAGCTGCCGACTTCGCGAACCGGTTTTTCCAGTGGCTTTTTGGCCAGCCCGATCAGGGGGGCATTCGAGACCACTAACAACCCCTTCTGCTGGTTTGCTCGGTGTCGACTGGAAGGGCGGCCGCGAACTCAGCGCGGCAGGGCGCGAACGGGCCCGGTGTGGTCGCCACACATGCCCGCCGCCCCGCCGCCGGATAGGAATACGCTCCTGGCGCTATGTCAATCTCCCCCATCCGTATCCATCTCCCTCGTGCGGCGATTTCCAGCTTCGAGGTGATGCGTGCCGGACCACACTCTGAGTCTGATGTGTGCGGGACCACATTATGCAGCAACCAGTCTCAAGTCAATACTTTTCTGACCTTGTCGTCTCAAAACACGTGTCAAGTAATCCGGCTATCGCCCCGGCTCAGTCGACTTTCCCTGGCTTGCTTCAATTTTGGCGCGCTGGTCAAGAAATTCCGGACGTTTGACCGGTCGAGCGTGAGTGTCGCTAAATATAGCAGCACTTAACTAATATTTTATCAATATTAAAGATTGTGCCCAGTCCGTTTGGGGAACGTTCTCGCGGTTTCCAAGCCACGTCCTTGCTGGTCGCCGGGGTAGACCGAATGGTCTTTCGGCGATGGGGTTTAGCGGCGCTAAACCTTCAGAGACCGTGTCGTAAAAGCGATCTCGCGGCATCCCAGGGCACACAAGATTCATAGGCGCTCGCACCGCCGACGCCCGCCGATCGCGGTGACCTGACCGGTGCAACCGCTGCGGCCGACGGTTCGGCGTCCGCCTTGCCGCCTCGCGGGAAGTCCTCCCCCGGAGGCTGCGCACGCGGTCGTCGCGCTGGGCGATCGCACGACGGGCCGACCGCGGTTCACGGCGCGGCCGCCATCACGATCGATCAAGCCGGACCCGCCGACACCACGACGAAATCGGCCGTCGAAGGGTCCACTACTCTGACGACGTGCCATCGCTTGCCACCCGCATCGCGGCCGCTTTCGCGGCCGGGTGCATCGCGTTGCTCCTGTCGTCGTGTAGCAACTCGCCTTCAGGCGATCACGCACGCTCCAATCGAATCGACGACACGCCCGTGATCACCGGTGAACCCGCCGCCTACACGCCCGCCGACGTTGCCTTCGCGAACGACACAATTGCGCGTGAGGATCAAGGGATCGGCATGTCGGCGCTGGTACCCGATCCTTCCGAAAATCCCGACGTTGTCGCGTTCGCCGCCAAGGCCGGGGCGGCATTGCAGGTGGACACACAGGTCTTGAAAGCCTTGCGGGCGCAATGGAAAGAAGGCCAGGACAACCCTTCCGGGACCAGCAGCCTGCCCACCGCGCCCAACAACCCGGGCAATAACCCGACCCTCGCCAAGCTTGCGCCCTTGCACGGCGCGGAGTTCGACACGCTCTACCTGAATTCGATGATCAGCCTGTATCAAGCGACAATCGACCTCGCCAATGGCGAAGTCGCTAAGGGGAAGAACGTCGACGCCATCAGCCTGGCCAAACAGATCGTCAAAGCACGCCAAGCCGACGTCGCCCAGCTGCAGCAGCTCCTAGCCGGCTAATCCGACTGGCGCGCAATATCATTCACGGCGGCTTCACGCTGAGCCAGGTCTCTGACGTCCCTCGGTGACGCCGCGACCTCCGCTCGGATATCGGTGAGACAGTTTGCGTCTACTGTTTCACGCCCTTCCCGTGTCGCTACCGTACATGTACGCTTTCGAGCCATGTGTGCCCCGACCACACCGCGGAGAAGCCTTGGCTGTCCCTAAGGTGAGCCTCGAGGCGTTGGTCGACGCCGCAGCCGACATCGCCGACGCCGACGGCATCGACGCGGTGACCATGCGTCGCCTCGCCGAGCGCTGCGGCGTCGGGGTGATGACGATCTATGGCTACATCCGCACCAAGGAAGAACTATTGGCGGTGCTTGCCGACCGCTACCTGGCCGAGATCGACATGCCCGATCCCGACATGGCGTGGCAGGACCAACTGGAGACATTGTTTCGCTCGGTACGCGAGGTCATGCTCAAGCATCCGACACTCGTGCCGATCATCGCCAACCAACGCCTCGACACCACGGCCGCCTACCGGGGAGCCGAGGTGGTGTGCGGCGCATTGCGGGCGGCGGGAATGTCCGACCGCGACGTGATCACGTCATTCGCGACGCTGACGTCGTTCACGGTCGGGTCGGTGCAGCGCGAGCTGGCAGCGATGGACTCCGCGGCACGACCGGGCTTGGCCACCCTCCCGGTTGCCGAATTCCCCAACGTGGTCTCGCTCTTCGGCCCGCTCGTGACGGGCGACGCCGGAGGACATTTTTGCGACGGGCTGCAGATGGTGATCGGCGCCATCGACACCCGCGTGCCCAGACGGCGGAAAACGAGACAGCCGAACCGCTGAAGTCCACCCCGAACGCGGAGATCGACAAGGAGGTCGAGGCCCTGATGCCTACTCAGAATTTAATCAAACATATATTCAATAAGAGGCGAGCCCGGTGACAGAGGTCGGACCGGGCGCCGACACCTTAGGTCCTCCCATCGCCAAGATCGTCGACTCGGTCGACGACATCACGACGGCTTGGCTGACCGATGCACTCCATCTGGACGGGGGCCGCGTCGCGTCGTTCACCAGCGAATTGATGAGTGTCGGCCAATTGGGATCGGTCGCACGCTTGACCCTCACCTATGAGGGTGCCGGGCCGAACGTCCCGGCGACCGCCATGGTCAAGTGGCCGTCCAAGGATGCCGGCAGCCGTGCGATAGGGGTCACGCTCGGCGTTTACGAGGGCGAAGTGCGCTTCTACCAGGAGATCGCGCCGACCGTCGGGATCCGGGTTCCGGGGACGTATTGGGCAGACATCGAATCGCCCACCGGGCGGTTCACCCTCCTGCTCGAGGACCTGAGCGAGATTGGCGCACCGGGTGACATGATCGCCGGCGGTACACCCGATCAAGCCGCCCGGGCGCTCGAGGCGCTCGTCAATCTGCAGGCGCCGCGCTGGTCGGATCCGGCGTTACGCGAGATGGATTGGCTCGCCCACCCCAGCCGTAGTCAGAACTTCTTCGGCGGGGTTGCCCCGGCCCTCCCACTATTTTTGGAGCGCTTCGGCGATCGCCTTGATTCCGAAGACATCGCATTCGTGGAGCAGGTCGTGCCGTATGCGAACGCGTGGGGCACCCGGATGACAGCCGGCCCGTCCGTCGTGTTGCACGGCGACTACCGCATGGACAACATCCTTTTCCCGCACGACACGACCGCGCCGGTAGCGGTGTTCGACTGGCAGGCGACGAGCCTCGGACCGCCGCTGGTCGACGCCGCCGTATACCTCGGCGGCTGCCTGTCATTGGAGGACCGGCGTCGCCACGAACGAGACCTGTTGCGTCACTACCACGATGGACTGACCGCACAAGGAGTCACCGGCTTCACGTTCGACGACGTGTGGGAAAGCTACCGCTGGTGCATCTTCTACGGACTGATGCTCAGCGTGCCGTTTTCCGTCCAGTTGGAACGAACCGAACGGGGCGACGCGCTGTTCGCCGGCATGGTCCGCTCCTACACCCAGCAAGCGCGGGATCTCGAGTCGATGGAGCTACTGAAATGAGCAAGGCCGCCACCACCGCCCTGGCATTTTCTTGTGACCGCCACACGCCACCAAGCGATTTCGCCGCGGCGGCCGCCGCGGCAGCGCAAAGCGGGGTGGTTGACGAACTGCTGATCTGGGACCAGATGACGAACTTCTGGCCCCGCCAGCTCTGGCACCCGGACAACAGTCCGATGGCCGCGATCGTCCCCGATCTGGATTCCTACTCCGACGCCTTCGCGATGAGCGCGTACCTGGCCGCCTCGGTGCCGGACATCGGAATGACGATCAGCACCGACGCCATCCGTCGCGGACCCGCCGAACTCACCCAGACCATGATGACCCTCGCCAACATGACCGGCGGCAGGGCCAAAGTGATGATCGGCGCCGGGGAAGCCAAGCAGGTTACGCCCTACGGCTGGAAGCGATCCGAAGGATTGGCGCGTCTGGAAGACCAGTTGAAGGGCTTCAACGCGTTGTGGGCCGGTGCCGAGCCGGTCGATCTGCCGGGCAATCACTGGACTTTCAAGCAGGCCTGGCTGGGACAGTCACGCACGCACCGGCCGAAGGTCTGGGCGTTGGGTGGCGGCCCGAAGCTTTTCGACCTCGCCACAACGTATGCCGACGGCATCTCGGCGATCGTCCCGTGTGTGGCACCCACACCGGAATCGTGGGCACAGACGGTCACCACGATGAAGGCCGAGCTGGAGCGCAAGGGACGCGACCCCGAGCAGTTCGAGTTCGGCATCTGGTTCATGTCGTTGGTGCACGAGGACACCGATCTCCTGGTGCGCGCCCTGGACAATCCGTTGATGCGCTGGATGGCGGGAGTTTTCGGGCGCCTCGACCAAAGTGCCTGGGATGACGAGGGTATCGAACCACCGCTCCCCCGTGATTGGCACTACGCCGTCAAGCTGCTCCCGGTGAAATGGACCCAGCCGGAAATCGACGGACTGCTCAGCCGCACCACACACAAGATGGCCGAGAAATCGTTCGTCTACGGCACGCCGGAATCCGTTGCGGCACAGGTGGAACAGTACATCGACGCGGGCGCCACCTGGGTCAGCGTCTGCGACATCCTGCCACTACTGCTCGAGCCCGCCGACGCCCAGGCCGGCCTCGCGCGCAATCTCGAAATCTGCGCGCGCCTCAAGAAGGCGGGCAATCCATGACGGACCGTGTCGCCGACGACCTGAGCGCGTTCCTGATCTCGGGCCGAGTCGTTTCACAGCGCCCTGTCGACGCTCACGATGAGACCGGCGCGCGGACACCGGTCGACGGCATTGACGATGGAGTAGCGGCCGACCGCCTGGGTTTTCGTCGCGTCTTCATCTCGGAGCGATGGAATCTCAAAGAGGTCGCGGTGCTGCTGGCAGCGGTAGCCGCACGCGCACCCCGCGTCGAGGTCGCCACCGGTCTGGTATCGCCGGCGCGTCGTAATGTCCTGCACATGGCCGCATTCGGTGCGACCATGCATGCCTGCTTCGGTCCACGATTCGTGCTGGGGCTGGGCCGCGGCGACCATAGCTATCTGCGCAGCGAAGGTCTGCGGACGCAGGGCTTCGACGGATTGTGCGACTACGTCGACATCGTTCGCCGGCTGTGGGACGGCGAGACGGTGACCTACGACGGGCCCGCTGGTCGATACGACGGCATCAAGCTCGGTGACGTGTACGCGGGTGAGCAGCCGAAGGTCTGGTACGGCACGTTCGCACTGCCCAAGGCCGCCAACGCAATTGCCCGATCGTTCGACGGCGTACTGCTTCCGCCGGTGCTCACACCGGCCGCGACCGCGGCGGCCGTGGCCCGAATCCGGCAGGCGTGTGAGCGTATCGACCGGGATCCGGCGAGCGTGCGAATCTGCCAGTGCGTGATCACCGCCCCCGAACTGTCCGATGACGAGACTCGCGCACTTGCCCACGCGCGTGCGGTCACGTATCTGCAGGCGCCCGAGTACGGGGACGCGCTGATCCGGGCCAATGAATGGGACACCACGCCGGTCGAAAAGCTGCGCGCGCACAACCAGTTTGAGGGCAACAAGGAGATGGCCGACCTGACCTACCATCGGGTCCAACTGATGGAACCCGCGCGGTTGATACCCGATGAATGGATGCAAGAGACCTGCGCTCTTGGCTCCGTCGACCAATGCGTCAGCCAGCTGCAACGGTTCCGCGATGCCGGAGCAGACGAAATCGCTACGTACGGAAGCACGCCCGCGCAGAACGCGGGATTGATCGATGCGTGGCGAGCACGCGGTCGGGTGGGTGCTAGCCGGTAGCCGGCTTGGCACCTTCCGGGTAGGCGCCGTAAATAGTCACACGGGTCATCTCTTCGAGGAACGCCTCGACGCTCGGACGCTGGCGGGTTGAGCCCTCGAACATCCAGTCCCCGAACACCGCGATCGAAAACACCATTCCAAAAATCACCCGTGTCACGACCGCAGGATCAAAATGACGGAACCCGCGTACCTCGATCTCGTCGTACATGATCGCCTCGAAGCGTTCGAGGAGCCGGCCCATTTGCGGCGCCGACGTGGTTTCGGTGCTCAACGGTCCGCCTACGGTGCGGGCTCCGATCATTTCGTGGATCAGTCGCCGATTCGCCGACAGCACGTCGTAGACACCGCGATAAAAGTCATACGTCTCCACGTAGGGGGTTTTCATGCCGCGCGGCCGCGCGGCCCAGTCCGCCACGTATTCGGAGACGAAGGTGTTGAACGGTGCCAGCACCGCCTCTTCGAAAAGCTTCGCCTTGGATCCGAAGTGCCGGAAAATCATCGGCTCCGACACCGAGGCGGCCCGGGCGATCTCCCGCGTGCTCGTGCCGGCGTAGCCGCGCTCGGCGAACAAGGCGTGCGCCGATTCCAGCAGCAGGCGCCTTCCCTCACCGCGCGTCACTGCCTGGCCGTTGACCTTCGTCTTACCGGGCACGTCGCCATTTTCGCATTGACCGCTACCTCCCGACGCCCGAATGTCGGCAGACGCGTGTCGCGGATTCTGCATGGCGATACCCGGAGTCCCAGTCAGGCCAGGCTGATCCAGGAGCTCCGGGGTCGTCATGTCTTAAGCGAAGTAGTTCTCGTCGGGGTCTTCCCGCTGGGCTCGGATCGCCCGGAAGCAAAGGTTGCTCTGGATGATGATCCATGCGGTGAACAGCACGAATGGCGACCAGAACACCAGGAGCCCGTTCCACGCGAACGGACCGGTGCGAGGCAGGAAGGCGAACGCACCCGCCTCGAACATGAACGTGATCCACAGCGAGCCATAGGCCCACCACCGCGGGAACGGGTTGTTCTTGACCAGCTGGGTGGCCGGGCGCAGGGCGATCACCGAGACGGCGACCCAGGCGAAGATGTATGCCTGATCGGTCGTCGTCATCGTCAGCGAACCCAACTCGTGCATCAGCGTGGTCACTTCGGAGTTCTTGCGCGGCGCGGTGTAGGCGGCGACTCCCCAGAACATCGGGGGCAGCGCCAAATAGATCGACATCAACGTGCCGCTGGCAAGGGTGAGCGCGCTCCACACCTTCCATCGACCCGGTTCCACCCGGGCCATCTGTGCGGCGAACACCGCCCAAATCGGCATCATGAAACAGCCGGTCCAGCTGCAGATGACCGCGCCCCACTTGACCTTGGTCCCGTTGATCACGTACCACTGGGCGACCTGGTCTGCCGACCACTGCGGGTTCTTCAACGGAGCCTGTTGCAGCAGAAGGACAAAGGCGAGGCCGTAGACGATGGCGAGAGCGACACCCCACCAAAGGATCGCGCGCTGGCTCGCCAGGGAGAAGTGCCCGCGACTATCGACCGTGGTGTGTGGCGGCGAAGCCGTAGATGACGTCATGAATTGCCCTCTCAAACGAAGCGTTCAGTCCTGCCGGGCGCGTCGTGTCACATATGGCCGCACGATGTGCCCTGCTTCACAAAGAAACCATACCTCAGTATGATAACGATCGTTCGCATGGATTCGTCAAGAGTTGGTATTGACATGGCTGCCCCGTGCGACAGCCTTGCGGGCCGTGGTCTGCCGACTCGTCCAGCAGATTCTGCCGGTTCACCGCCCCGCGGGTCGGACCGACCCGGCAACACGGGCCGGGCGCGCGAGCGACGAGCGTTTCCGTTAACGCCGGATTGAATGTGAAGTAAAAAGTGACGTCACGTGCGCTGCACTAGCCGGTCGAAGACGTCGCGGCGCGCGGTGGGATCACCGTGTTCACAATCAGTGTCAGCTCGCGCCGATTCGGCGCTTCGCCGGTCAGCAGGAAGTGGTGGTTGATCAGGGCCGGCCCGACGCGGGCGGTCAACGGGGTCAGCGTCGCCGCATCGATATCGCCCGCCTCGACGGCGGCGGCCAGGATCGAATCGATGATCTTCAGCCGCGGGCGCACCACGGCGTCGGCGAAGATGGCGCGCATTTCGGGTTCGTGCAGCAGCTGATGCATGATGTCCAGCCCGGGAAAAGCGGTCTTGCCGGCCAAAAGGTCACGGTGCGAAGTGAAGAGCGTCAGCAGCGCGTCGCGTGCCGACCGCCCGGACCGTGGCTCGGACACCGACGGCAGCGCGAACACCAGCGCGGCGTGCACCAGGTCGTGCTTGCTGCCCCAGCGCCGGTACAGCGCGGCCTTCCCGGTCTGGGCGCGAGCGGCGATGCCTTCCATCGTCAGCCCGCCGTACCCGGCCTCGGCCAGCTCCGCCAGCGTCGCCTCGTAGAGCGCGCGTTCGAGCACCTTGCCACGCCGGCGACTACGAACGCCGTTCGACAATGTCCGGGCCTCGTGCGACATTTTCCGATAGTAGCCATACGCGTTCCGTTTTCGTCGCTATGCGAACGGCCGGCTCGCGTCCAAGCCGAGTCGAGGAATGAGCTGGGCGGCCAGTTTCATTGCACGTCAACACTGTTCGCTGATTCGCCGCAGCCGCGTCAAATGAGAGGCGGCTTGGCGACTGCGGTGGAGGCCGTCTAGTAGGGCTTTCCCAGTGAAAAAACTAAACTTGCACCATGCCACTTGGGAGCGGGTACGAGGACCAGAGCTGCGCCCTGGCTCGTGCACTCGAGATCCTCGGCGAGCGCTGGACACTGCTGATCGTCCGCGACGCCTTCCACGGATTGACCCGCTATGACGAGTTCCTGCGCAGCCTCGGGATGGCGACGAACATCCTGAGCTCTCGGTTGCAGAAGTTGGTGGACCACGACGTGCTGGAACGGACCGGACCGCGCGGCTCGTATCACCTGACGAAGAAGGGGCGCGACCTATTTCCGGTGGTGCTGTCGCTGATGGCGTGGGCCGACCGCCACACGCCGGGCCCCGACGGTCCCGAGGTATTGATCCTGCACAACGCCTGCGACCACCCGGCCGGAGCCGCGCTGCGCTGCGAGCACTGCGGGGATCCCATCGCGCTGCGCGACCTACGCGTGGTGCCTGCACCCGGTGCAGTCGGGGCCGATGGCGAACCGACCACCCTGACACCCCCGCAAGTCGCGGCCTGGGGAGATCGACCACGCTGAGGTATTGCGGTTTGCTTGCATCATGCAAGTAAGATCACGGCCATGTCGATCAGTGCGCAGCTCGGCCCGGAACACCGCGTCGACATCCCCGCGGGCGCGATCCGCTACCGCGACCGCGGCACCGGCTCGCCGATCGTGTTCGTTCACGGCGTCGCGGTCAACGGCGATCTGTGGCGGCACGTCGCGCCTCGCCTGGCGGACGGGCACCGCTGCATCACCCCCGACCTGCCGTGGGGGTCGCATTCGATCCCGCTCGATCCGGATGCCGATCTGTCCCTGCCCGGCATGGCTCGGATCACTGCGGACTTTCTCGACGCGCTGGACCTCGAGGACGTCACGATCGTCGCCAACGACACCGGCGGCGCCGTCGCGCAGGCACTGGTCGGGCGTCATCCCGACCGGATCGCACGGCTGGTGCTCACCTCATGCGACGCGTTCGAGAAGTTCCCACCGACACCGCAGAAGTACCTGGAGGTGATGGCGCGTTCGCGGCTGCTCACCTGGATCGTCGCCTACACCGCACAGTTCAAACCCGTCCAGCGCTTGCCGACCGCGTACGGGTTTGTCACGTCCCGGGCGATGCCGCCGGACATCATGCGTTCGTTCACCGACCCGGTGCGGCGTAACCCGGGAGTCAGGCGCGACTTTCGGCGCATGCTGCGCGCGGTCGACACGAAGTACACGTTCGAAGCCGCCGCGAGGCTGACCAGTTTCGACAAACCCGCGCTGGTGCTCTGGGCCGACGACGACAAGATCTTCCCTCGCGATCACGGGCGACGGCTGGCAAAACTGTTGCCGCAAGGAAGATTTGAGCTTATCTGCG
This sequence comes from Unio delphinus, assembly GCA_029339505.1. Lineage (NCBI taxonomy): Eukaryota > Metazoa > Mollusca > Bivalvia > Unionida > Unionidae > Unio > Unio delphinus. The sequence continues at coordinate 19,257 of JAQISU010000844.1, read as the reverse complement.
GAAGTCGCACGTTCATCCCCGAAGATCAGCCCGCCCGCCTCGTCACCGCGATCGGGGAATTCCTCGCCGCACACCCGAAGGAGTGAGGGATGGGTCGTGCCTCCCGGCCGCCGGTTCGCGTGCTCGTGCTTCGGCCCGATCTTCCCGACCGCGGTGCGGTGGAGCAAGTTCCGCCGCTAACCGAGGTTCTTGGCGAAGCCACTGAGGTCGCGGATGCTGGCCGCGAAAACCTCGGGCATGGCGCCGGCGAAGATCAGATCGCCCCCATGGCAGGTGCCCGCGACCAACCGGCCCACGGTTGACACACCCGCGCGCACCAGGCGGCGGTAGTAATCCAGTCCTTCGTCCCGCAACGGGTCGATTTCGTTCACTGAAATCACGTGTGGCGGTAGGCCATTCAGGTCTTCGTCAGTTGCGACGCCGGCGAAGCAGGTGGGATCGTTCGCGTTCTGATTCTCGGGGTCGTAGAGCGAGCCCAGTATCTCCAATTGCTGAAGGCTGATGAAGTAGCCGTCGCACTCCCGCAGCGACGGCAACTCGTCGGGGGGGTCATGCCACTGGTTGGAGATGTACGGGCACTGCGCGTAAAAGCCCGCGATCTCACCCAGCCACCCCTCGCGTTTCGCTTTGTGCGCCACGGTGAGAGTGAGATTGCCTCCGCCGGACTCGCCGGCGACGATCAGGTGGCTGACGCCGAGTTCTGCGCGGTGCGACGCAACCCAACGAACGCCCGCCGCGGAGTCGTTCAATCCGGCGGGAAACGGGTGCGGGCCGAGCTTTCCGCCGGAATTACGGAACTCGACGCCGACGACCACAAGACCGGTGGCCGCGATGTATTCGCGCAGCCGCGTGTACGTCGCGTCAGCTGCACTCGCGATGGCCATGCCGCCGCCGTGCAGATGTACAACCGCGGGCAACGGACCGTCGGCGTCGGGCCGGCTGATGTACAGCGTGACGTCGTTGCCGTCTTCGCCGGAGATCGTCGTCGTCGTGGTAGTCACGCCGTTCGCGTCCGGGACACCCGCCGCGAATAGGCCGAGAACGGCGCCCATTCCCTCCTCGGCCATCGCGGCATAGGCCAGCCGTTCCTCGAGCGGCGAGTCGATGGTCAGCGCCACCGTCGGCGCATTGTTGTCCAGACCCACCGGTGCGAGGGCTTCGACCATTCGCGGGTCCGCCCGAGGGTCGGTGCGCAGACAACATTCCGGATCAGCAAGACGACCGTTGGCCATTTTGCGACTGTACTTTCGCTGCGTGCGGTGCCGCTAGACCGAAATGATCGGGCCGAGAAAAACACTGGGCCGCAGCGACCCGCGCTGGCAGGGTAGCTGTTCATGCGGGTGTGGCTGAGCGGCTAGGCAGCGGCCTGCAAAGCCGTACACACGGGTTCGAATCCCGTCACTCGCTCTAGGTGGCGTGCGGAGTCACCAGGAACTTCTCGCCGGTTGCTCGCTTGAGGTATTCGTTGAACGCGTCGGGCGCAAGCATGCCCGCGAGTGAGACCTCGCGGGTGTAGCTACTCGCGAACGTCGTGGTGAGTTCCGCGGCCACCCGAGCGCGCAACCGACCGAACGTCTCGGCGCCGGCGTTCTGAAGGAAGTAGGTGAGCAGCCAGCCGCCGATACCCCACGCCATGCCGAAGTTCCTGGTGAGCACCGTGGGGCTGGTGTCGAGCCCGCCGTAGATGTACAGCTGCTTGTGCGTGGCTGACCCGTAGCGGGAGTACTCCCCCGCGGTCGCGCTGGCCGCCTTCTCCATGCCGTTGAGGATTTGGCTGGCGAGCGTGCCACCGCCGGTGGCGTCGAAGGCGAGTGTCGCGGAGGTCTCTTTGAGCGCCTCGACGAGGTCCGCTTCGAACGACGGCGACGACGAGTTGAGCACATGGGTTGCGCCGAGCTTTGTCAGCAGCTCCTCTTGCTCGGGTTTGCGGACGATATTGACTAGCGGTATGCCGTCTTGCTGGCAGAGCTTGACCAGCATCTGGCCCAGGTTGGACGCGGCGGCGGTGTGGACGAGGCCCGAATGTCCTTCGCGGCGCATGGTTTCGGTCATTCCCAGTGCGGTCATCGGGTTGACGAACGACGATGCCCCGTCCTTCGCCGTAGCACCGTCCGGCAGGACCAGACAGGCCGAAGCGTCGACCACCCGGTATTGCGAGTACATCGCGCCGCCCGCGATCGCGACGGTCTTACCGATCAGGGCCTGGGCCGCTTCGGACGACCCGGCGGCGACCACGGTGCCCGCGCCCTCGTTGCCCACCGGGAGCGACTTGTCGAGGCGCGCCGACAGCGCGTCTACGTTCCCCAGGGGCGCGGTGACGACGGGACGCTCGGGCGTGCCCGCGACCGTGGCCTTGGCCATGTCGGCGCCGGCTATGAGAAGACCCAGATCCGACGGATTGATCGGCGAGGCTTCCACGCGCACCAGCACCTCGTTGGCGCCGGGCGTCGGAACCGGCACCTGCTGTAGTGAGAGTTCGAGCGTGCCATCGGCGGTCACCAGCGAACGCAGCTCCAGTGCTTCGCCGGGTAAGTCTGCGGTCATGGGCGGTGCCTCGTTTCTGTCGTCGGTCATAGGCGTGTCAACGCTCAAGACGGCTGGCGATCTTCCGCCGCGGTGTCATCGAGGGCGTCGACGTAAAACCACCGGCCGGCCCGGCGCTCGAAGCGACTGCGTTCATGCAGGCAGTCGGCGCGGCCGCCGGACTCGAACCGGGCGTTGAACTCCACCTCACCGCGATCGTCGTCCGGACCACCCGCGGCGGTGTCGATCACCTCGAGTCCGGTCCAGGTGATGCGCGGGTCGACGGTCACGTCGGCCGGCCGCGTTCGCGGATGCCAGGTGCGGAATAGATAGGCGGCGTCGCCGTGGGCGAATGCCGAATACCTCGATCGCATCAACTCCTCGGCCGATCGGGCCAGCGATTCGCCATCGTGTAGCGGCCCGCAACAGGTGCGATAGCCGGCACCACTGCCGCAGGGACACGGCGGCCCGAGGAGTTCGTCCACGTCAAGAGCCTGACAGAACCGCATCGGAAGTCACGGCCACCCGGTCGCGTAATTGCGGTAGTTCGCGTCGAAGGTGCCGCAGAACTCCGAGTTCGTTCCGGCGAGCAGGATGTAATAGGTTTCGGGACGGTGGTTTTCGCCGGAGGTGGGGTAGGTCCAGCCGCTGTCGCACATCGTCGCGGTCGTGCCGGCGGATGCGGCCCGCCAGTTGGACCTGACGCATCGGGCGAGTTCGTCGACGTCATTGGTGGCGCTCTTCGCCATGACCAGCATTGCGCCTCCCCACTGCCCGTCGTTGCGACGATAGGCCCGGACCCCGATCCCGGTGGTGTCCTTCTGACAGCCCAGCGCCTGCTGCAACAGCGAGAAGGGCTCTGCGAGTGAGCGATTGGTGACGGCGGCCGATGCCGTGATAAAAGCCCCGGCATCCGAACCGTCGACCTGCTGCACGTCCGAGTTGCCCAGGTCGACAAGCTGCCGGGAGTAACGTGCCTGAGCCTCGGCGTCCCCGCCGCCGATGATCGGCCCGCTGCCCGTCGACGTTGCCGGGGGCAGCGCGGCGCCGGGGTCGGCGTCCGCATCAGGAATTCCGATCAATAGCGCTCCCACGGCGATAACGACAACGATCCGGCGCATCATCTCGTTAACTCGCCGTCAGGATGCGATATTGGGCCGCCATCTGTTGTTGGGCGTTATCAAGCTGGCGGGCAACCGTTTTGATGGTGTAGCGGCCCGCGGCGGCTAGACACCGATAGCGGGGCACCAGACCGTTGGATCCGGCGACACGAGTGCAGTGACTGTCCGGGAGACCGGGAACCGGTGAGGCCGCTTGTGCGGCAGGAGTTTTAGCGGCAAGGTCGCTGTAGCCCTGGGCCAGCGTCTGCGCAGCCCCGGCGTCTTTCGCTTGGTAGACGGTGGTCAGATTCACCGAAACAAAGTCCACTCCCGCTGTCGAAAGCAGCGGCCCGGTTTGCACGGGATCGTCCTCGAGCTGCAGCGCGCCCGCCGGCGGATAGGCGGCCCCGGACATCGACGTGGTTTGGTCGGCCGGCGGCGGCAACGTGCGAGCGACTAGTCCGGTGGGATCCAGTGCAAGCGTGGGGAACTCGGCAGCATCGGTCGGTACAAAGGTGTCGAGGAGCGGAAGCTGACGATCCAGTGTGCGCCCGGCGAGTTGGGCTTCACAGTCCGGGCCGGCGGCACACCGCACGACTTGGACGAGGACGTAGGGACCATGCGCGGTGAGCGCCGTGAGCTCAACCACGGTCTGGGCGCCCTCTTGGAAAGTCAAGACCGTGCCGCTGGCCTCGGGATGTCCCGGAATGGGCAATGGGCGTTCCGGTTCTGTCACGATCGGGGTGGCGGTGGGATCACGCGGCATATTCCTGGCTGCCGTGGTCATGTTCTGCGCTCCCTGGGATGCCTCCGCGGGATTGGCGAATCGCAGCACGGAATTACGCAGCGCCATCTGCGGATTGGAGCCCGCGGATTGTCGCTCGGTGACGAATCCGACCACCAACGACAAGTTGTAGGCGCCACCACTGATCGGCGCCCACACCGCGCGCGTCAAGCCCTTGGACTCAGCGATGACGGCAGGACCGGACGAGCTCAGCCCGATCAGTGTGGGGTCGATCTCCCAGGGCCCGACGACGTAGGCGGCCATACGTCGACCTTCGACGAGTCGCCCGGCGTGGTCGGAGCCGGCGTTGCCCAGCGGGGGCTGCGGCGCGACGGGATATTTTCCCGGGTCGAGCATCGACGTGTTCACCGGCGCCGCGGACGTTGACGCGGGCGCGCGGGCGGCTTCGCCGGCGGTGGTGTGGCTACAGGCCGCGAGCAGTGCGGCGACAATCATCGAGGTTGCTTGCAGCAGTGTGCTTTTCATATTGATCCGTGGCTACACCTTGCAGATCTTCCAGCCGTCTTCGAGTTTCAACGGCAAGCTGACGGTGCGAGTGCCCAACGTTTCGTTTTGACCTTCGAACGTAGCGTCGGCGGTGTCACCGGTGATCGCGATGTTTGTGATGTTCTTGATCGTGGTAACGCCGTTTTGAGCGCGGCCCTTCTTCACGTAATTCATTGCGGTGCCGCTGAATTGAGAGCGCATCGCGGTACACATCAATTCCAGATAGGCGTCCCAGTTCTGGGTGTTGTACGCGTCTTGGAACGCCATCAGGGTCTCCCGGATCTGATCCTGGGCCGACGGCGTGGCGGAAGGGACCGGTGTCGCCGGGCCACCGGACGGAGCGGCGGCGGGCATCGAATTCGAGACGCCCGTGTGTTGGGGCTGCGCGGAGCCCCCGGTCGTCGTCGTACACGAGGCGGTCAGCGCGGCGGCCACACCGATGGCCCACAGGCGGGCAACGATCGGCGCGAAAGTGTTCATCGATCTCCCCCGTGTTGCGTCATTGTCGTGGCACTTTGTTGGCGGTGGCGCTGACCAACGCGGCGATGTCGACCCCTCCCGTCGCGCGGCATTGCCGGATGTCGACTAAGACATTGCCACGCACCATCATTCCGTGTTGACACGATCCCCCACCGCGTAGCGTCGCCGCCAGGCTCAGCACACCGGCGGTGGTCTGGGGCTGGCCGAGGTCCCACGTTTTGGCGGGCACGCCCGGTTCGGTCACGGTGACGGATTTTCCGCCGCACAGGGCCCATTGCCCCTCCTGAGACGTCAGGGCGCTGACGGCCTTGTCGCTGGGGAAGGCGAGGACGGCCTGGGTGACGCTGTCCTGCCAAGCCTGTTCGTGCATGCCGCGCAACGTTTGTACGGCCACACCCGTGTAACTGGTTCGCCCATAAACGCTCTGCTGCGCGGGGGCCCAGGCGCCCACGCATGAGGGGTTGTCCACGGTTGCGGAATCGTCGAGCAGGCTGGCGCTGTCTTGCTCGAGAACCAGGCGATCCCCGTTGTCCGCGACCGGAAGCTGGGCCGCGGACAACAAGATCGAGCGCAACTGAGCGGGGGCGATATTGGTGGCCGGCGGTCCCTGCGGCGTCGCCGATGACCCCGGTGATCCGGAGCCCTGGCTGGTATCGGCGCGAGGCCCGGCGGCGTCGGGCCAGGCAAGCACGGTGACCGTGGCGACCAACAGCACCACGCCGGCCAGCGCGGCGGCGATCAAACCACGCCGGCGCTTAGGAGCCGGCGCTTGCGGCCCGGGTGGCGAGAACTGCCCGGGCGGTCGCGACCCCGGCCAGGCGGACACCGTCGGCGGCTGCGAAGTGTGGGGGTACGAGCGGACGTCGCCGCTGGGGATCGGCGGCAGCGGCGCGTAGCGGTTGCGATCATGCAGCGCCGAGACGGCGGCGTCGGCCAGTGCACCCGCCGACGGGAACCGGGCCGCGGGATCTTTCGCCATCGCGATCGCGATCACGTGATCGAGGCCGGGAGGCAGCGAAGGCACCGCATCGCTGGGTCGAGGCGGGGGTTGCATCAAGTGGGCCATCATCACGGCCGCGGCCCCATTGGTCGCCGGAAAGGGGGTGTTGCCGGTGAGTAATCGATACAGCGTGCAGCCCAACGAATAGATGTCGACCCGGCCGTCGATGCGCCCGTTGGACAGCACCTCGGGTGCGGCGTAGCCAACGGTGGCCACCACCGCCCCGGTGGCGGTGAGGCCCACGTCGTCAAGAGCGCGGGCAATCCCGAAGTCGCCGAGCAGGACTCGCTCGTTGGGGCCGGCGGTGCCGGAGAGCATGAAGTTGCCCGGCTTGATGTCGCGGTGGATGACGTGGTTGGCGTGCGCGAAATCGAGCGCCTTGGCCACCTGCGAGATGATGTGAACCGCTCGGTGCGGGGTCATGGTTCCGTCGCACAACGCGGCCTCGGCATCCGTTCCGTCGACGAACTGCATCGCGATCCACAGCTGGCCTTCTTCGGTTTGCCCGCGCGTATAGACGGACACGATCTGGGGGTGCGCCAGCGCGGCCGCCGTGTCGGCTTCGCGAATGAACCGCGCCCGAAAGTCCCGATCGCGCGACAGCTCGGCCGAGAGCACCTTGAGGGCGACTTGGCGGGGCAGCGCGGGGTCGTCGGCCAAGTACACGGTGCCCATCCCCCCGCTGCCCAGCACCGCCTGGATGCGGTAACCGCAGACCAGCGCCCCGTTTGCCAGCACCCGTCAACCCTACGGTCCGGCGGGCGACACCGACTCGTTTTTCGTCGTTAAGCGAGTCGAACCATCACTCCAAGAAATCGTTGAGAAAACGAAAAGGCCTACATCCGAACCTCTTCTTACCTACCCGGCGCATAGCGGGAGCAGAAAAGGACAGACATGAAGGCCCTCACGATCACCGGCATCGCCAAGACCGCCGCCGTCGCCATCGTCGCCGGTGGTGTGGCGCTGGGATTGGCCGGCCCGGTCAACGCGACGTCGGGCGCCATGTACGGCGACCCCGCGGCCGCCGCCCAGTACTGGCGCTACCAGCAGTACTGGGATGACTGCGCCCTCGTGTCGAGCGCCGATGTGATCGGTGAAGTGACCGGCGTGGCGCCCCCGGAGGAAGAGATCATCGACAGGGCGCATGCGACCCCCAGCTCCCAGGGCCCCGGCCCGATCTACACCAGGCCGGCCAATCCCAAGGACCCGAATTCGGGCGAGGGCATGTGGTTCCGCGACATCCCCGCGCTGCTGGCGCGATACAACGTCGGCGCGACTGTTCGCAACGGCAGCATTGAGGAACTCGAGCAGGAACTGGGCGCCGGCCACAAGGTGCTCGTCAGCCTCAACAGCGAACTTATCTGGCACGAGCCCGTCGACCAGAAAGACGAGCAGGGCAACCCGGCCCATGACCACACGGTGGTCGTGACCGGTGTCGACACCCGCAGCGACGTCGTGCACCTCAACGACAGCGGCAGCCGCCAGGGTCGCGACGAGCAGATCCCCCTGGCGCTCTTCGTTCAGTCATGGAACTCCAGCGACAAGTTGATGGCGGTCACGACCTAGCAATCTTGTTGGTATGCAGGCTTTTTCATCCTCGCCGTCGCGGCGTGCGTTGAGCCGCCAGCACGTCGGCGTTCGCCAGCGTCTGCGCCTGGGCGGCCAGTGTCGATGCCCCGTTGGCATGGGCGATCGCTTCGGGCTCGTTGCTTGCTTGTTTGTCGTGCGCGGCCGCCAAATGCCTTCTCGCCTCATCGAATCGCGTCCGCGCCTCGGCACCGATCTTCTCGCGATGTTTGGCGACGTAGTCGGAGACTTGGCGCAATCTGGCGTCCGCGATGGGCAAAGCCTGGCCCAACGAATCCACGCGCTGTCCATCGCTGGGGGCGAGCGGCGGCGCGGCGCGCCGGTGGCGGCGTACGCGGTAGAGCACAATCACCGCCACGACGATCACGACGACGATGACGCCGATCGCGATCATCAGCCAGATCCGGTTTGACGAGCCCGCCGGTTTGCTCGGCCCCGGCGGATTGTTCGACGCTGATGGCTTGGTCAGACCCGGCGATTGGTTCAACCCGTCGGCCGCCGCAATGGCCGCGCCGCTCCAGTCCTTGGCGCCCACCGCCGGCTCGATCTTGTTGCTCCGCAGACTATTTAAGTCGGCGGCAGTGAGGCCCCGAACCTTCGCCGGCACGGAGAACGCGTACGCCTTGGTATTGGTGGCCACGGCCAGCAGCGCGTCGTGGTCGTCCATCCCGCTGGCGCTGCGGGTTTTGTCAGCCCAGTTTTCGGGTTTGAACCTGGAGAAGTTGTCGACGTAGACCACCCACAGCTGAACGTGCTGATCCTGATAGAGCCGGTCGACTGCCGCGCTGACCGTCGCCCGATCGGAATCCGTCAACGCCCCGGTGTTGTCGGTGATGTGATCCGTGAGCTTGGACGGCGGTTGTGCGCCGGCCGGGGTTGCCAGCGGCAAACCCGCTGCGAATATCGCCAGAACTACGCCGAGCAAGCGAACAATCCACATACGGGCAATCTAGCCCGCCGCCGCCGGCCTGCCGAGGTCATACATTCTGTGAAGTGGGGCGCCTGCGATGCGCTTCCGGTGCCAAGCCCGGCCGAAAACGAGGACCCTGCGGGCAGCTCTGTGCTTATATCGCTGGATCAGCGCATCTTCCGAATTGAGGAGCAGTCCGCATGGCAGTTTCAGGTGATGGCGGCATCGGCACAAGGCGCTTGCTCATCACCTCACTTCTGTTGGGTGTAGGTGTCCTCGTCACCTCAGTCCTCTTAGGTGTGGGCATCCCGGCCACCGGGACTTCGCCATGGCCGGCACGCGCGGACTCGGATTTCAAGCCGCCGAGCGACTGCGGATCCAGAGACGACGCCGGACCCAGATTCGAACTGTGGAAAGACGTCAAGGACGCCACACCCCTCAAGCCCGCGCCCAACATCTTTGTCAACGACTCATGGGCACTCAAAGACGGGAACTACCCCGGAGAGAAGTACAAGTACAACCTGCTGGCGATACCGAGGGCTCGCGTGAGCGGTGTCGAATGCCCGGATATATGGGGTCCGAAAGCATTTAACCTCTGGAAGCCCGCCTGGGAGGAGGCGACCACGCGATTCAAAGGCGTTGACGTCATGTTGGGAATCAATTCCAAACCCGGTCGCAAGCAAGATCAGCTCCACATACATCTCACTTCCCTTCAGCAGCACGCCAGAACACAGCTGAATAACCTCAAGGGAATCCCGACCGATTGTCGAAGTGGAACACGAGCATGTACTCCGTGCTGGGCCACGTCTACCGAATCGTGCACGTCAACAATCTCGACGAGAATGTTTTCAAGCTGGTGAAGGACAACATCTCTCAAAACGATATGTTCGAGCAGTCGATAGCAATCGTTGCCGGACCTGGCGGCAAGGGTTTCTACATCCTTGACACCCAGGGCAGACCTAAACTGCCCGGGGAACCCGAGCACAAGCCGGAGCTACGCCTAAATAACGATTGGGGCACTGAGTCCATCGAGGACCTCATATATCGGGGATAGTAGGCTTGGCCAGTGAAAATCGCTGTCTCCCAGTGCGATTAAAATCGCGGGATAATAACTTCTTACCCCTTTCGGCCGTGCCTAGCGTCGGCCGCGGCGCCGCCTTTTGTCGTTGGGCGAGTTCCTGATTGAGCCGATGCGATCAACGCGAATAACAAGACGGCCGAGGCGGAATCCGCTAGGGTCCTGTCAGGCTTAGCAGCAAACACGAAGGAGACCCCTGGATGCGGTACCGGCCTTTCGTCACCAGTGCACTGACCGCGCTGTTGTTGTCCCTCGTCCTGCCGGCTACCGCGAAGGCGGACCCGCAATGCCCGCCCGCCGGCAGTGGGCCAGTCGCCCCGGCCGATTCCAAACCCTTGAACGAGCCCGCAGGATATGACGCGGGGTTGCTGGGGCCCGCCACGCTACCCACCGGAGCGGTGGGGAGAATGTTGGGTGGTTACAACCGGTTTGGCGTTCCACCGATGGATCCCAAGGCTTATCTCGAGAAGTACTACCAAAAACGGCAGCTGGGTATTCCCGACCAACTTCGGGTTTGACCCGGCTCAAACTCCCACACAGGTCACCATGAAGGCCGGTCAGTTGGTTGACCGGTTCGGGAGCCCGTACGGAACGTTCCTCGCTGTCGAGAAGGACACTCCGTTCGCAGCGCGAGGATTGCCGCCGCAGTCGCTGAATACCAAAAGTGGTGAGACGGAGGCCAATTACCACGTTTACTGCGTCTTGAAGGATTTGAAGGGCGTCATGTACGGCAAGATCGCGCCCGCGGTCGGGCAGCCGGGCGGCGGCAACCAGTACGTTCTCGGGAACGCCAGGATCACCGACCTCGTGGCCGCCAAGCAGATCGTCGAAGTGGCACCCTAACGGGGCAAGCGCAATCCCCAGGCCGCCAACCGATTTCCTTCTATCTCTTGACGTGCGGCCCGTCTGCCGTCAGATGTGTGTCTGCACAACGCCGGCCACCGCTGGGGGCATCACGCTTTCAGGGATCTCGCGCGTGGTGCTTCCGTCGTCGCTTTCGTGGGTGACGACGTACGTGTAGCGGTCGGCACCGGGGTCCCTCGTCAGTGGCTCGTCGCTACCGAGGAGTTCGTCCAGGGTGGTGCGATCGCTCGGATCGAGAGCGTCGGCGTCGACGACGCCACGCGCCTTCAGGCCGGCGAAGCCGCCACGTCTTTCGATGATGTAGCGGTCCTGCATAAGTGCCTCAATCGTCCTGATCCGACAAGGGCCCGCCGGTGGAATTCGCCTTACGCGACGCCGACTTGGGTCCACGCGCCATCCACTGCACTGTATACGGCGGTATCGGCGGGGAACAACGATTTGGCGGCAGCGCGGGTGAGGTCGGCGAACTCTTTCATGTTCGTCGACTTGTTGGCGCTCGGGCTGGTCAAAGCCTTGAACCAGACTTTCCCCGCCTTCTGCCAGGACCGTCCGCCGATAGCGGTCGCGGCTAGGTAGAAGGCGTGATTTGGGATGCCGCTGTTGTCGTGCGGATCCCCGCCGGGGATGTAGTCCCGGTAGTTGTCCGGTTGCGGTGAGAGGCAGTGCGGGTCGCTGGGCTTGGCCATATTGCGCAGGCACGTATAGCCTTTCGCCTTCGCCGCGGGTCCGATGATGTCGGCGCCGATGAGCCAATCCGCCTTGGCGACAGTTTGCTTCTTTTGCCACTGGCGGAACATCGAGCCGAACACATCGGAGACACTCTCGTTGAGCGCCCCCGGCTCGTCGGTGTAGTCGAGCCCGGCGGTGTACTGCGTGACGCCGTGCGTCAGCTCGTGGCCGATCACGTCATTCGACCCCGTGAAGTCGAGGAAAATCTTGCCGTCGCCGTCTCCGTACGTCATCTGGGAGCCGTTCCAGAAGGCGTTCATGTAGCGCACGCCGTAGTGGATCGACGACATCAGCGTCATACCCGCGTCGTCAACGGAGTTGCGGCCGAAGCATTGCTTGTAAAACTTGGCGACGGCCGTGGTTTCCTCGAATGCACGGACGGCGGTGGCATCCGGGCTGGTCTCGGGTGTCACAATCGGCGCCCCGGGCAGCGATGTGGTGTTCTTGCAGTCGTCGACGAGCACCGATGGAGCCGGCGCAAGGACGCCCGCAAACCGGTTGCTGGTCATTCCTCGGGCAAGCAAACTCATTTGCACCGCGTCGGTCTGCGCACTGCGCAGTCCTCGCCAGGCATCCTCTAGCACAACACTTTCCCGCATAGCCTGACGCGTGTCTGCCGGTATCGACTCGTCGTCAGCGAGCTTCGAGAGCACGCTTGGCGGAACGATATGGCACCTGTGACGAGTGCACATGATGAAACTCCTTACAGCACAGTTAATTTAATTCTTCCGACAGTTGTCGGGCCCGGATGAAGCGCCTGGCTCGCAGCCACCTCCTTCTGTGGGGGCGGAAGCCGGACCCATTCGGGTCCGTGCGAGCCAAGTATTGGATTCGCCAGCGTGATTGGTCACGAGTAGTCGACTACTCGATTCGGCTCAATAAACCGCGCAGCGGTGCGTCGTCCCCCAATCCCCTTGGAAGACTGTTTAACTCGTCTAACTGACGGCGAGTTTAGGTGTGGACCTTCCAGCCCGCTAACGGGGTGGGTGCCGCGGGCGCGTTGGGGTCGTTGAACTCGATGTAGATGTCGCCCTGCTTCACGGTGCTGTCGTAGGCGATGAAACCGTGGACGGTTTGGCCGTTAGCGACAGTGCCCGAGCGCAGCGGTGGAGTCTTGTTGATTGCCTGGTAATCGATAGTGGACGAGCCGCCCTGGATGTCCCGGTACGGGTCTTGCCGCCACGGTGTGGTGGCGGCGGTGATCGAGGTCTGGCTATAGGTGAATGGCGCGTCGGACTTGCCGACGATGGTGAGCTCGATGACGTTGCAGCCCCCGCCGCCGTAACAGCCGGACGAGACCCAGTTCGCGTTGTTGAGGGTGACGTCGGCGGTCGCGGTGCTGTACTCCGTGACGTGGATAGTGCTGCCGGATTTCCCGGTCGGGAACGGCGACTGCTGGGTTGTGGGATCGGCGCTGCCGTGCGGCGCGGTCGCGCACGCGGTGATCGCCAGCATCGCCGCGAACGCTGCGCGCGAGGGAATCGGTGTAGTCACTTGGCGTTTGCCTCCTAACATTCGAACCCACTATTGATATTCGAAAACAAGCGGCTGTGATGCAAGATGAGCAGATGCAGCGGCGTCGGCTCGATTACCTCCTGCTCCCAGCCTTCGTGCTCGGCATTATCAACGCCGTCTTGTTGAGTCTGCCGGAAGGACTGGGAGTTCCCGTCGCCACTGACAGCCCGTGGCCACCACTGCGCGCCTTACACACCTGGGGTGTCGAGCAAGAACCGCAGCATCTCGTCATGCCGCCCACCTTGCGGGCCTCGCTTTTGTACGACGGTTTCGTTCAACTTCCGCTGCTCGTTGTGCTCACCATCGGCATCTGGAGGCTCAAGTCGTGGCCTTGGCTGCCCGCTCTGGCCATGGCCTACGCCGTCAGCGCCGTGATGAACATGTACTTCTACTTCACGCAGACATTCCTCGGACCTAACCCTCCCTTGCACCTGGCGACCTACCTGCCGCTCAACCTCCCCTGGCTGATCGTGCCGATGCTGGTGGCGTACCGATTCTGGCCGCGCACAGCCCCTGAGCAGCAGGCGTTCTGATCAACCTCCGGACATTTCGAAGACGAACTCGTGGCCGCAGATACAAATGTGATCGCCATCGGCCAGCGTCGCGCTGACACGCACCTTCTGACCCGCGACGTCGACTCCGTTGGCCGACCGCAGATCGGTGATGACAAAGCTGTTTCCGGTGTCGACGATCACCGCGTGGTGGCGACTGACGGTGTCGTCGTCGAGGACGATGTCGTTGTCGGAGACGCGGCCAATCCTGGTGGCGGTACCCCGCAGCGGATACCGGCTTCCGCCGGCATCAAGTAAGTATGCGACGGCGGAATCCTGAGCAACCTCGGTAGCCCGCCGACGGGTCACGGCAACGCGTTTGGCTGTTGCGCGCGCCGCTTGTTCGACGTCCAGCGGCTCCTGGCGAAGGATCCGCTGCTGCAGACGCTGCAACGTGGGACCGGGATCGATACCCAAATCGTCGGCGAGCGCAGCCTTGAGCCGGCCGTAGGCGTCCAGTGCGTCGTATTGGCGTTCCGCCAGATAGTAGGCCGTGATCAACTGTGCCCACAGCGGTTCTCGATACGGATGCTCGGCCACCCAAGGTTTCGAGCTCACGGATTGTCGAATACATTCGACCGCAAGCTATTTCGACCTCGGCCCGCGCGGTGAGTGTCACCAGCTTGTCCTCCGTCAGTGCCGCGGCGAAGGCGTCCACGAATTGAAAGTCGCGCAGATCCTCGAGCACCGGCCCACGCCACTCCCCCAGCGCGGCCGACAAATGGCCGCTCGCCTTTTCGAACCGGCCGGCGGTAACGGCCTCAAATCCCGCCTTTTGTTCGACGGCGAAACGGCCGAGATCACACGCCTCTTCGGGCACGGCCAGTCGATACCCGGGCTGGGCGCTGGCCAGGATCACGGCGGGATCCACGCCGGCGCTGCCGATGAGCCGGCGCAGCCGAGAGACGTGCGCATGCAGGCTCGCTCGAGCCTCGGGCGGTGGGCGCTGCTGCCACGCGGCGTCGATCAGCGAGTCGATCGCCACCGTGCGGTTTCGATTGATCAGCAGCAAGGCCAGCACGGCCCCGCTGTTTTGCCGCACCCAACGGCACGTCGACGCCGTCGACGCTCATCTGCAACGGTCCCAATAGCCCAAACCGCAGGGCGCTCTGCGTCATCGCGGTATCCGGCATGCGGTCACCACAGGTACACGCGGGCGCTGCTTCCGCCGATGCACGTGATCCAGCTGTCCCCGGGCTGTTGTTGACAGTTGCATCAGGAAGTTGGAGCCGTTGCACAGCGCACCGGGCACCGACTTGCAGTCCACGGCGCCGGGCGCGGACACGGCCCGTGGCAGCGGGCTGGCGTCGCCGTATTCGGCCCAGTAGGTGGTCGCACGCTGTTCGCGAATAGACAGGAGGTTTCCGGCGTGCCACGGCCGGCGTGGGTGCCGAACCCCGTGGCGTTCGGCAAGGAAAAGCCCTGATCGCAGGACTGATGCAGGGTGCTGAGGTCGGCGCCGGTCATCAGTGGGGGCAGCGCTGCACGCGCGGGGGTTTCCTGCTGTCTGGTCGGCCCATGCGCGAACAGGCCGATGTCCAGGCCGATGCCCGCGAGGACCAAAGCCGCCGTGCCCGCGATCACGGCCGGCAACACCCCAACCGCGCTTTCTGGAATCTTGGCCGGGAGGCTCCGCTGCGATGGGATCGGTTTGCACGGCCGCGGCGAACGGTCTCGTGCCGTCGGCATCCGCCGATGCGCCGCGCGGTGACGTCATCTCGTCGGTGTCATCGCCTCCAAGGCGCGCTGCGCCGCCGGGCCAGGGGCGCCCGCCGTGGGCATACCGGTCGTCGGGGTCTTTGGCCATGCCGCGAGCAACGACGTTGTCGAGCGCGACCCGGAACCCGCGGATTCGCCGCACTCGGTTGTGGGGGCGGCAGGGCCATGTGGGCCGCCACCAGATGTTCCAGGCTGGCGCCGTCGAACGGGGCGATCCGCGGGGTAGAGCGACTCGTACAGCACGCATGCCAGCGAGTAGACGTCGACCGCCGGGGTGGTTATCCCGCCGTCGCGAACCGTTCGGGCCCATGTAATTCAAGGTGCCGATCTGAGTCCCGACGGTCGTCAGCCGCGGATCGCCTCTGCCCTCGGCGATTCCGAAGTCGACGAGATACACAAAGTCGGCCGGGGTGACGATGATGTTCTGCGGCTTGACGTCTCGATGGATCAACCCCTCGGTGTGCGCCGCATCCAGTGCATCGGCGACCTGACCGATGAGGGCCACCGCCCGCCGCGGAGCCAGCGGGCCGTCCGCGATCAAGTCGAGAAGCGTCCTGCCCCTGCACCAAGCGCATCTCGATGTAGAGGCTGCCGTCGATCTCGCCCCAGTCGTGGATCGGGATGACGTGGGGTTCCTGCAGGATCGCCGCGGCCTGAGACTCCCGCTGAAATCGGGTGCGAAACGTGGGATTGGTGGACATCGCGTCGGCCAGGATCTTGACCGCGACGGTTCGCTGTTTGCCCGTGTCGAAGGCTTCGTAGACCGCCCCGCCCCCGCCCTTACCGAGCAGGCGCGTGATGTTGTATTTGCCGAACGTCATTCCGACGCGCGAGTCCACCGCCATCCCCTTGATTTCTTCGGGTACCGACGCAGTATCTCGCTCACGGCCCGCCCATGCACCCATTTGCTGCGGCTTCGGCTCGCGCCCCAAGAAAGACGCAAGAAACGCGCAAGGCCTGCGGCGCAGCTCTACGTAACCGGGCACCGCAGCCCACCAGCAAAGAGCCCGCCGACCGGCCTGTATTTCAAGGAGACCAAGATGATCACGACACCCCATCACGCACAGCCCGCGCCGCGAAACGTCGGCCCTCGTAACGCCCGTCCGCGCGCCGGGTTCCGGCGACGGATGGAGGACGACGACGCTCGCGCTTGCGGCAACGGCAATGGTCGCGGCGGGCATCGCCCCGTCGGGGATCGCACATGCCGAGCCCACGCCGGCGATGGCGGCCCACGGCATCGAGGCCCCGCTCGAGACCGTTCCCTGGTCGCAGGTCGGTCCGGGGGTGGATGCTCGCGATGTGGAGCCCAGCTCCCGGCTTACACCCCGGCGAAACACCGCCGCCCGGCTCGCCAACCTGGCAGACGGCCACCACGACGCTGTATCTGGTCGATCCCGCGGGTGGCCGCTACCCGATCATCAGCTTCCCGCCGCCGGGCGAAGGTTCGAGCCCCGAATTGGTCGACTGGTCGGGTGACGGAACCCGGGCCCTGTTTCGTCACGAACGAGAAGGGCCACCGGACGATCACCGAAGTCGATCTGCGCAGCGGCGCGAAGAGGACGTTCACCGTCGAAGGCAACGAGGCCAGCCCCCGCTACACCCGCCCCGACGGCAAGGCACTCCTGCTGCACGGGTGGAACAGCTCGCGGCCTAGGTCGCTGGAACGCGTCGACCTCGACGGCAATCACCAGCTGACCTATCCGGTGGCGCAGGACTTTGAGGGGTACCTCTCCACCCCGGACGGCACCCAGTTGGTGCTGGGCACGGCCGACGGCCTTGCCCTGATGGGCAACGACGGGGTGCCGGGCAAGGCTCTGCCGCTCGACGGGCAGAAGGACTGCTCACCGATGCGGTGTGGGACACGGGCGCGAAGGTCGCACTCGCCCGCTGCGGCAGTTCCAAGGGGTCGCAGCTGTGGCTGGTGCCCATCGACGGTGGGACACCGGACCGCCCTGACCGCACCGAATGACGGGCGCGGCCCCGACTACGGCGACCTGAACGCATGGCAACTGCCCGCCGGGACGTTCCTACAGGCCGCCGGCGCGTGCGGCGTCGTCTACCTCGCCAAGCTCAACGACGACGGCACGACATCACAGGTCAATGTGCCCGAAGTGAAGGGCCGCAGCGTCGTGGTCCTCGGCGTCAATGGCGGTGACCCTCGACCTGCAAGCCCGAGCCGGGTGTGGCGGCGGCCAGGCACTGATCGACTACAACCCCACGGCCGGCACCTCAACGGTGCTGCTTGGGCCGACCGTCAACGGCGGCGGCGTCATCAACGCAATCCCCTTCCCGGGCCAGAGATGACCGGCCTCCAGGTTTCCGGGCTGATGCGCCTTGTCGCCCGTGGCCGTGATCGCAGCGGCGGCGGGGTGCTCTGGCCCCCGGCGCCGGTGTGCCAACCGCCGGGACGTCACCGAGCGCTTCGCATCCCAAAACCTATGCGCCCCAAGTGGTGCTGCCGTTCGGCGAGCTGATCAACCACCCGGCCGGCGTGACAGTAGACGCCGCAGACAACGTGTACGTGCTCGACTTGTACTACGGCCAGGTGTGGGAGATGGCCCCGGGCACAACTAATCCGAAGCGACTGCCGTTTCACCGACCTCGGCCGAGCTGTCGATGCCGCCGGGGACACGGCAGGCAACCTCTATGTCACCGACGATGCGAAGAATCGGGTGCTGAAGTTGACTCCCGGCGGTGCGAGCCCGATCGTGCTGCCGTTCACCGACCTCAATGTGATCGCCGGGTGTCGCGGTCGACACCGCGGGCAATGTCTACGTCAGCGATTCGGGCAACAAGCGGGTGTTGCGGCTGGCGCCGGGTGCGGGTAGCCCGACAGTGTTGCCGTTCAACGGTGTTGACCCAGATGGGGTGGCGGTGGACGTTGGCGGCGATGTCCTACGTCGTCGACTCGGGCGGCAAGCGAGTATTGAAGCTGGCGCCGGATGCCACTACCCCCACCGTGCTGCCATTCACCGACCTGAAGCTGCCCACCGACTTGGCAGTGGATGCCGGTGACAATGTGTACGTCATCGACCTTGGTACCAATCGCGTGTTGAAGTTGGATGCGGGCGCGAGTGCTCCAATCGTGTTGCCGTTCAACGGCCTGAAGGAGCCCTCCAGCGTGGCGGTCGATTCGAAGGGCAACGTGTATCTCAACGACGGCCTGCACTTCGCATCCTCAAGCTGCCGGTGCAATCATGAAGACCGTGATTCGTTGGGTGGTCGCGGCGGTCGTGATCGTGGGCGCGGCGGGATGCGGCACGTCGCCTACAGCCCACCAGGCCACGTCGACGTCGGCTCCTGTGACCACATCGGTTGCGGTGCAAGGACAATCGGCGTGCACGGAGCTCAACGGAACCGTCGGCCCCGGCCAAATCTGCCACGTCCACAGTGCGACTTCGGCGTACAAGGTCGACATCAGCTTTGCGCTCGATTACCCGGACATGCCGGCGGTCACCGACTTCCTCAAGCGCGACCGCGACTCGTTCCTCGACTGGGTCACCAAGTTCGGGCCGTCGGGCGGACGTGATCGGCCGTATGAGTACATCGTCACTGCCAAGACTTTCCGTTCGGGAACGCCGGAGTCGGGCAGCCAAAGCCTGGTGCTCACAATCGACAACGACACCGGCCTGGCCCATGAAGGTCACCCAAACACTACGTTCCAGGCGTTCAACTTTGACCTCGGCAAGCGCGCCCCGATCACGTTCGGCACGCTGTTCAAGCCTGGGACCAAGCCACTGGAGATCCTCAACCCGATCGTCCAGCGTGAACTCGACGCACCGACTGCCGATCTCGGTGAGAAGACGTACCAGAACTTCGCGATCACCAACGACGCGGTGATCTTCTTCTTCGGCCAAGACCAAGTAGTGCCGGACAACGCCGGGCCACACAAGATCACGGTGCCGCGCAG
>JAQISU010000843.1:0-45622 GCA_029339505.1 Unio delphinus | reverse complement strand
TCGCCCTGCACGGCGGCACGGCGCTGGGCACCGGGCGGGGCGAGGAGCTGGCCACGGTGCTGTCCCGAACACTTTTCACTGGGTGCTGGCCTTCGCGCACGGCGAGCTGCAAACCCCGGCGGTGTTCGGCGAGCTCGACCGGCTCCGGGAATCCGCCGACACGCCGCGGCTCGCCGAGCCCGGGCCGGTGCTGGCGGCGCTGGCCGCCGGCGATCCCCAGCAGCTGGCGCCGCTGCTCGGCAATGAATTGCAGGAGGCGGCGGTCAGCCTGAATCCGGGGCTGCGGCGGACGCTGCGCGCCGGCGAGGAGGCGGGTGCGCTGGCCGGCATCGTGTCCGGTTCCGGCCCCACATGCGCGTTTCTGTGCACGTCAGCGAGCTCGGCGGTCGATATCGGCACGGAGCTGTCGGGGGCGGGTGTGTGCCGCACGGTGCGGGTCGCCAGCGGTCCGGTGCCGGGTGCCCGCGTGGTCCCGACGCCGATGACCGACGACTGAACAAGTTGTGAAATCCGACTCAAATCGCCGAAATGGTCGGTTGTTACTTAAGAGGAGTTTAAGATAACTCGCGGTGACGACTATCGATCAGCTCGAGCATTCGGTCTGGCCGCCCGCCGGGAGTCGCGGTGGACGGCCGGTTGATCGATGCTGGCCGGGCTTCGCGGGTCGGGGTCGTCGTGCCGATCAGGCAACCGGACACGGGGTTGCTGCCCAATCACTATTTCGAGATCTAACCGCTTCCCAACTGTGCTCGCGCGCCTGCTGCAAAGTTTCGCGTCGCGAGCGGAACATGAAAATCCGGATCTTGGGGATAGCGCCGGAACCGAGGAGGTTTGCGTGAGCAGGTTTACCGAGAAGATGGTCCACAATGCCCACATTTCGAAGAAGGGCATGGTCACCGGTGATCCCCACGCACCTGTTCGCCACACCTGGGGCGAGGTCCACGAGCGCGCCCGCTGCATCGCGGGGGGCCTCGCCGCCGCGGACATCGGCCTCGGCGACGCCCTCGGCGTGCTCGCCGGCTTCCCGGTAGAGATCGCTCCGACGGCGCAGGGCCTCTGGCTGCGCGGAGCCAGCCTGACCATGCTGCACCAGCCCACCCCGCGCACGGACCTGGCCGTGTGGGCCGAGGACACCATGAACGTCATCGGCATGATCGAGGCGAAGGTCGTCATCGTCTCCGAGCCCTTCCTGGTCGCCATTCCGGTGCTGGAGGAGAAGGGCATCAAAGTCCTGACCGTCACCGACCTGCTGGCCTCGGAGCCGATCGACCCGATCGAGGTCGGCGAGGACGATTTGGCGCTGATGCAGCTGACGTCCGGATCGACCGGCTCGCCGAAGGCCGTCCAGATCACCCACCGCAACATCTACTCCAACGCCGAGGCGATGTTCATCGGTGCGCAGTACGACATCGACAACGACGTGATGGTCAGCTGGCTGCCGTGCTTCCACGACATGGGCATGGTCGGCTTCCTCACCATCCCGATGTACTTCGGCGCGGAGCTGGTCAAGGTCACGCCGATGGACTTCCTGCGCGACGCGCTGCTGTGGGCCAAGCTGATCGACAAGTACAAGGGCACCATGACCGCGGCGCCCAACTTCGCCTACGCGCTGCTGGCCAAGCGGCTGCGCCGCAACGCCAAGCCGGGTGACTTCGACCTGTCGACCCTGCGCTTCGCGCTGTCCGGCGCCGAGCCCGTCGAGCCCGCCGACGTCGAGGACCTGCTGGACGCGGGTAAGCCGTTCGGCCTGAGTTCCTCGGCGATCCTGCCGGCCTACGGCATGGCCGAGACGACGCTGGCCGTGTCGTTCTCGGAGTGCAACGCCGGTCTCGTCGTCGACGAGGTGGACGCCGACCTGCTGGCCGCGCTGCGCCGGGCCGTGCCCGCGACCAAGGGCAACACCCGCCGGCTGGCCACGCTCGGTCCGCTGCTGAAGGACCTCGAGGCCCGCATCATCGACGAGCAGGGCAACGTGATGGCCCCGCGCGGTGTCGGCGTCATCGAGCTGCGCGGCGAGTCGCTGACCCCGGGCTACCTGACCATGGGCGGTTTCCTCTCGGCCCAGGACGAGCACGGCTGGTACGACACCGGCGACCTCGGCTACATCGATGAGAACGGCCACATCGTGGTCTGCGGCCGCGTCAAGGACGTCATCATCATGGCCGGCCGCAACATCTACCCGACCGACATCGAGCGGGCCGCCTGCCGCGTCGACGGTGTCCGCCCCGGCTGCGCCGTGGCGGTCCGCCTGGACGCCGGCCACTCCCGCGAGACGTTCGCGGTCGCGGTCGAGTCCAACGCCTTCCAGGACCCGGCCGAGGTGCGCCGGATGGAGCACGAGGTCGCCCGCGAGGTGCTCAAAGAGGTCGACATGCGGCCCCGCAACGTCGTGGTGCTCGGTCCCGGGACCATCCCGAAGACCCCGTCGGGCAAGCTGCGCCGGTCCAACTCCGTCACCCTGGTCACCCGGTAGCGGTCACTACCAGGCGTGCACGCGGTTCTGGGCGGGCTCTAGCCCCAGTTCGATCAGCAACTCGGTGGCGTCGGCCGCCTGCTCGCAGATCGTCGGAATCTCCGGCCGCTCGGCAGCGGTGAACGTTTCCAGCACGAACGCCGCCGGGTCCTTGCGTCCGGGCGGACGCCCGATCCCGATGCGCACCCGCTGAAAGTCCTTGGTGCCCAGCGCCGAGGCCACCGAACGCAACCCGTTGTGGCCGCCTTCGCCGCCGCCGATCTTGAGCCGGATGCGGCCGAAGTCCAGGTCAAGTTCGTCGTGGATGACGACGATGTCGGCCGGCGCGACGGAGTAGAACTTGGCCAGCGGGCCGACCTGGCGACCGGACTCGTTCATGTAGCAGCGCGGCTTGGCCACCAGCACCGAGTGCCCCGCGAGCCGGCCGCTGACCACCTCGGCGCCGGAGCGCTTGTGCACCTTGAACTTTGAGCCCAGTCGCGCGGCGAGCAGGTCGGCGACCATGAACCCGAGGTTGTGCCGGGTACGGGCGTAGTTGTCTCCGGGATTGCCCAGGCCGACCACCAAAAGCGGTTCGGCCACGTCGACGACCGCCTACTCGGACTCGTCTTCGGAGGCTTCGGCTTCGCCGGCCTCCTCCTCGCCGGCTTCGGCGGCCTCGCCCGTGTCGCCCCGCGCCCTCTTCCTCGAGGTCGGCGGCGGTCGGCGCGTTCACCACGTTGACCACCAGCATGTCGGGGTCGGAGACCAGGTTGACGCCCGACGGCAGCGTGATCTGTCCGGCGGTGAACTGGGTGCCCGGTTCGGCGTCCTCGACCGACACCGTCAACTGCTCGGGGATCGACAGGGCCTCGGCCTCGATCTCGATGGTGTTGGTCTCCTGAGTGACCAGGGTGTCCGGGCCGGCCTCGCCCTCGACGACCACGGTGACCTCGACGACGACCTTCTCGCCGCGACGCACGACCAGCAGGTCGGCGTGCTGAATGTTGCGACGGATCGGGTGGATTTCGAGGGCTTTGGTCAGCGCCAGCTGCTCCTTGCCCTCGATGTCCAGGGTCAGCACCGCGTTGGTGCCGGAGTTCCGCAGCACGGCCGCGAAGTCATGCCCGGGGCAGTTCCAGGTGCTGGGGATCGGCGCCGTGGCCGTAGAGGACGGCGGGAATCTTGCCGCCGCGGCGGGCGCGCCGAGAGGCGCCCTTGCCCGTCTCGGTTCGCACCGTGACCGCGAGTTGGTTGACTGCAGACTTTTTCGCCATCGTGTCGCTCCTGTGCTCAAGTACCTGAGTTTTCAAGGCACGGCTAGGTTCGCGACATATGTCGGTCTCCGTCGATAACGGTGCTGGCTAGACGCCTGCCACCCTCGCCGTGACGCCCGGCCAGGTTAGCGCATCGGCACCTCAGAGGGGAAATTTGGCCCCGGTGAGCTGCGCGGACACTTCCCAGAGCGCGGTCGCGGTGGTCGGGTCCTGTGCGTGCCGGCTGCGGCTGACGGGTTGGGTCCGGCCGATCCAGCCGAATTTCGGGCCGATGAACGTGTCGCCGGGCAGGTCCTGCGACGCGGCGTACAGCGTTTGCTGCGCGCCGAAATCGGCGCTGGTGCTCACCACCCGGGTGGCGGCCACCATCAGCGCGTCGCCCAGCTTGCGCCCGGTGGCGCCCTGCAGGTTGGTGTGTGAATAGCCGGGATGGGCGGCCACCGCGCGCAGCGGCGAACCGGCCAGCTTGAGGCGGCGCTGCAGCTCGCTGGTGAACAGCAGGTTGGCCAGCTTCGACTGGCTGTAGGCGAGCCACGCCGAATACCGCCGGTTCTTCCAGTTGAGGTCTTCGAAGTCGATGCGGCCGGGCCAGTGCGCCATCGACGAGAGCGTCACCACCCGGTCGGTGAGCTTGGGCAGCAACAGGTTGGTCAGCGCGAAGTGACCGAAGTGGTTGGTGCCCATCTGGCTCTCGAAGCCGTCGGCGGTCCGCGCGAACGGGGCGGCCATGATGCCGGCGTTGTTGATCAGCAGGTCGGCCTTATCGATCCCGTCGGCGAATTGCTGCACCGACGCCAGGTCCTGCAGATCCAGCCGGCGCACCTCCACGTCACCGGTCATCGAAGCGGCGGCGGCCTCGCCCTTGCTCGGGGTGCGCACGGCCAGGATGACGTTGGCGCCGACTCGGGCCAGCTCGCGGGCCGTGATCGCACCCAGCCCACTGTTGGCGCCGGTGACGATCGCGGTGCGCCCGGCGAATGACGGCAGATCGGCGGCGGTCCAGTCAGTCATGCCCACAGTCTCTACTAATGCCCGGGGCCCAACTCCGGCGGCCGATCACTTCGCGGCGACGACGAATCCGTGGATGATCGTGTCGACGTCGGTCGACTGCGCGGCGGCCTGATCGGCCAGACCGGTAATGGTCAGTTGGACGAAGTAGCGCTGCTTGGCCGGCGACGACCCGGTCGGCAGCACGATCCGGTTCCAGCTGTGCAGCCGGGTGCCGTTGTCGCCGTTGTAGCTGCCCTGGATCATCGCCGAGGGAAACCCGTTGTAGGGCGCCATCGAGGAGTCCAATTGCTTGAAGTTCTCGAACAATTGGGCGTCGTCGTTGCCGTGCTTGATGACTTGCGCCGGGTCGAAGTCCCCGTTCAGCGCGAACACCACGAGCCGCGCGGTCGGATACTTCTTGTCCTTGGCCAGGATCACCGTCTCGGGCGCTATATGCGGATCGGTGAACGGGGACCAGCCCGGCGGCGTCGGTATCGACACCTTCAGATCGGTCAGGGCACTCGGTGCCACCTGCTTACCCGTCACGCCGATGCTGTTCAGATACTGCGACAACGGGACCGGCTTTTCGACGGTGGTGGTGGCCGTAGCCGTCGAACTCGTCGTCCAAACCGTCGAGTAGTCAGGAGCTTTCGGCCCACAAGCAACCGCGCCCACCGTCAGCGCGGCGATCGCGACAGCGGCTGGGAGCCGTCTCACAGAATCTCGTGGACCGCGTCGATCGGACGGGCCAGCCGGGTGCCTTTCGCGGTCACGACAAACGGGCGCTCGATCAGGATCGGATGCTCGGCCATCGCGTCGAGCAGTTGATCATCCGTCGCATCGGCGAGATTGAGTTCGGCATAAAGCGATTCACGCTTACGTACCGCGGTGCGCACATCGATTCCCGCGTCGCGGATCATCTTCACCAGCTCGGCACGCGACGGCGGAGTCTTGAGGTATTGGACAACGGTGGGCTCTAAACCGTTGTCCCGCAACAAATCCAAGGTTTTGCGGGAGGTACTGCATTTGGGGTTGTGGTAGATGACAGCTTCGGCCATCTAGGCGTCTCCGTCGAATAGCCCTGTGACAGAACCATTTTCGAATACGGCGCGAATCGTGCTGGCCAGCAGCGGCGCGATCGACAGCACCGTCAGCTGGGGGAAGCGCTTGTCCTCGCCCAGCGGCAGCGTGTTGGTGACGATGACCTCGCGGGCGCCGCAGGAGGCCAGCCGCTCGGCGGCCGGCTCCGACAGCACACCGTGGGTGGCCGCGACGATCACGTCGGTCGCGCCGTCCTGCAGCAGCAGCTTCACTGCGCCGGCGATGGTGCCACCGGTGTCGATCATGTCGTCGATCAGCACGCAGGTGCGGCCCTCGACTTCACCGACGACGCGGTTGGAGACCACCTGGTTGGGCACCCGCGGGTCCCGGGTCTTGTGAATGAAGGCCAGCGGGACGCCGCCCAGCGAGTCGGCCCACTTCTCGGCGATGCGCACCCGGCCGGAGTCGGGGGAGACCACGACCATGTTGCCGTCGGGATAGTTGTCCTTGATGTAGGTGGTCAGCAGGGTCTGGCCGCGCATGTGGTCGACCGGCCCGTCGAAGAAACCCTGGATCTGGTCGGTGTGCAGGTCGACGGTCACGATCCGGTCGGCCCCCGCGGTCTTGAGCAGGTCGGCGACCAGCCGGGCCGAGATCGGCTCGCGGCCGCGATGCTTCTTGTCCTGGCGTGCGTACGGATAGAACGGCATCACGGCGGTGATCCGCTTGGCGCTGCCGCGCTTGAGCGCGTCGATCATGATCAGCGCTTCCATCAGCCAGTTATTCACCGGGTCCGGGCAGGATTGCAGGACGAAGGCGTCACATCCGCGCACCGACTCGTCGAAGCGCACGAAGATCTCGCCGTTGGCGAACTCGCGCGCCGTCTGCGCGGTGACGTGGACGTCGAGTTCCTTGGCGACCTGCTCGGCCAGCTCGGGGTGCGCCCGGCCGGAGAACAGCATCAGATTTTTGCGATTATCGGTCCAGTCGTGGCTCACCGTGCTGCCCCCGCCGTTTCGGGATCGAAATTGGAAATGCCCATCGTACGTAGCGAATCGTACGGAACGATCGCCGGGTTGCCAGACATCAAATTCATGGTGTCTATTCGGGTTCGGACGGGCCCGGGGCCGTCGCGGATTGCTGGGCGGCCCTTGTCCGCGGCTTCCGCGGCGGCGCTGCCTGGACGTTTCCGCTGCACCCAGTTCTCGATATTGCGTTGCGGGCCCGCCGAAACCGCCAGCGCCCCGGGCGGCACGTCCTCGCGCAACACCGTGCCCGCCCCGGTGTAGGCGCCGTCGCCGACGGTCACCGGCGCGACGAACATCGTGTCCGAGCCGGTGCGGACGTGCGAGCCGACCGTCGTGCGCCGCTTGGTGGTGCCGTCGTAGTTGACGAACACGCTGGAGGCCCCGATGTTGCTGTGCTCGCCGATGTCGGCGTCGCCGACGTAGGTCAGGTGCGGCACCTTGGTGCCGGTCCCGATGTTGGCGTTCTTGACCTCGACGAAGGCACCGAGCTTGCCGTCGGCGCCCAGCACGGTTCCGGGCCGCAGGAAGGTGAACGGGCCGACGGTGGCGCCGCTGCCGATCGCCGCAGAGTCCCCGTGCGTCCGGATCACCGACGCGCCGTCGCCGACGGTGACGTCGGCCAGCGTGGTGTCCGGGCCGACGACGCAGCCGCCGCCGATCTGGGTGCGGCCCAGCAGCTGGGTTCCGGGATGGACGACGGTGTCGAGGCCGATCGTGACGTCGACGTCGATCCAGGTGGTGGCCGGATCGATCACCGTCACCCCGGCCATCTGGTGGGCCGCGACGATACGGCGGTTGAGTTCGGCGCCGAGCGCGGCGAGCTGGACGCGGTTGTTCACGCCGGCCACCAGCGCGCTGTCGTCGACGTGCCGGGCGTGCACGGGCCGGCCGTCGCCGCGCAGGATGGCGATGACGTCGGTCAGGTAGAGCTCTTGCTGGGCGTTGTCGGAGCTCAGCCGGCTCAGCGCCGACCGCAGGGCGGCGACGTCGAAGGCGTAGACGCCGGCGTTGACCTCGCCGATCTTGCGCTGCGACGCGGTCGCGTCGGCTTCCTCGACGATCGCCATCACTTGGCCTGGCTGGGGGTCGTCCTGGGTGCGCAGGATGCGGCCGTAGCCGAACGGGTCGGGCAGCGTGGTGGTGAGCACCGTCGCGGCGGCCGACATCGCGTTGTGGGTCGCGATCAGTTCGGCCAGGGTGTCGGAATCCAGCAGCGGGGTATCGCCGGAGGTGATCACGACGACGCCGGCGTAGTCCTCCGGCAGCGCGGACAGGCCGCAGAGTGCGGCGTGGCCGGTGCCGCGCGGACGGTCCTGCAGGGCGACGTCGATGGGACGGCCGAGGGTGTCGGCGAGGTCGGCGACGATCGGCGCGATGCGCTGATGCTCATGGCCCAGCACCACGACCAGTCGCTGCGGCGCCATCTTGGCGATCGCGTGCAGCGAATGCGACAACATGCTGCGGCCGGCCAGCGTGTGCAGCACCTTCGGGGTCTCCGAGCGCATCCGGGTGCCGGGCCCGGCCGCTAGCACCACGACCGCAGTGTCACCGCGAAACGACATCGACTCTCCTCGTGCTGT
The DNA here is from genome assembly GCA_029339505.1 of Unio delphinus. Classification (NCBI taxonomy): domain Eukaryota; kingdom Metazoa; phylum Mollusca; class Bivalvia; order Unionida; family Unionidae; genus Unio; species Unio delphinus. Next base: position 37,254 of record JAQISU010000843.1, on the reverse strand, counting down.
GTCCCACACCCTGACTGGTAAGACAAGCAACCCGAGCTCCGTCGCCAGGACTCGAACCTGAACTATCTGAACCAAAATCAGAGGTGCTGCCGATTACACCACGACGGACTGCAGATCACGGCCGACGGCGGCTCACCGCCAACCGCGCCACCAAGACTTTAGACGGTGCGGGGGCCATTAGCGGCCCGCAGGGAAACCCGGGCAATTTCACCAGGGCAAACCGATACCCTGATTGACGTGGCAGCCCCGGATAAAGAAGTCCGTGCGCCGCGCGCCCGGATGACCGGCAGCGAGCGCCGACACCAGCTGATCGGCATCGCGCGCTCGCTGTTCGCCGAACGCGGCTACGAGGGCGCCTCGATCGAGGAGATCGCGCAGCGGGCCAACGTGTCCAAGCCGGTCGTCTACGAGCATTTCGGCGGCAAAGAAGGTTTGTACGCCGTCGTCGTCGACCGCGAGATGTCGGCGCTGCTGGACATGATCACCTCGTCGCTGACCAACAACCGGTCCCGGGTGCGGGTCGAGCGGGTGGCGCTGGCGTTGCTCACCTACGTCGAGGAACGCACCGACGGCTTCCGGATCATGATCCGCGACTCGCCCGCCTCGATCAGTGCCGGCACCTATTCCAGCCTGCTCAACGACGCCGTCAGCCAGGTCAGTTCGATCCTGGCCGGCGACTTCGCCCGCCGCGGCCTGGATCCGGACTTGGCGCCGCTGTACGCCCAGGCGTTGGTGGGCTCGGTGTCGATGACCGCGCAGTGGTGGCTCGACACCCGCGAGCCCAAGAAGGAAGTGGTCGCCGCGCACCTGGTCAACCTGATGTGGAACGGCCTGACTCATCTGGAATCCGATCCCCGGCTGCAAGACGAGTAAGCCCGCGAGCGTACGCACACTGCGATTTTTGGGCTGATTTTTCGCAGTGCGCTTACGCTCGACGATTCGGAATGGCCCCGCGGGGCCGAATTCAACCGCAGTCGCGTGACATCAGGTCGGCGACCGTCTCGCGGCGAATCAGTTGGCGGACCCGACCGTCCTTGACGGCCACCAGCGGCGGCCGGCACACCATGTTGTAGTTCGACGCCATGCTGTGGTGATACGAGCCGGTACACGCGACGGCCAGCAGGTCGCCGGGATGCAGGTCCACCGGCAGCTCGATATCGCGGGCGATCTCGTCGCCCGCCTCACAGTGCCGGCCGGCGACGGTGACCCGCTGCTTGAGCCCCACCGGATGGCGGTTGGCCAGCGTGACCGTGTACTGGGCGCCGTACAGCGACACCCGCGGGTTGTCGCTCATGCCGCCGTCGACCGCGACGAAGGTGCGACCACCCGGCTGCTTCTTGACCGAGCAGACGCGATACAGCGTCACGCCGGCCCGGCCGCTGATGGCGCGTCCGGGTTCGACCACCAGCGTCGGTCGCGGGAAGTGCTCGGCGGCGCAGGCCTCGTCCAGCGCGTCTTCGATGACGACGGCCAGCTCGTCGATGTCGAGTTCGCGATCGCCGGGGACATACGGGATGGCGTGGCCGCCGCCGATGTTCAGCTCGGTGAGGATGACGCCGTGCCGGGCACGGATGTCGGCCATCGCGGCGATCATCCGGTGGATGGCCTCGCCGTACAGCGCGGGGTCGGTGACCTGCGAGCCGATGTGGCAGTGCAGCCCGACCAGGTTGAGGATCGGGTGCGCCAGCACCCGCTTCACCGCGTCGGCGGCGTGATCCTCGGCGAGGGTGAAGCCGAACTTCTGGTCGCTGATGCCGGTGGTGACCGCGCGGTGCCCGTGGATGTCGATGTCCGGGGTTACCCGGATCAGCACCGGTTGGCTCTTGCGGGCGCATCCCGCCAGGTAGGCGATCTCGATGTAGGAGTCCAGCACGATGCGACCGACCCCGGCCTGAACCGCCTCCTGCAACTCGTCGGGTGATTTCGCGTTGCCGTGCATGATGATCCGCGCCGGGTCCACCCCGCCGGCCATGGCGACGGCCAGCTCACCGGCCGAGCAGACGTCGACGCCCAGGCCTTCTTCGCGGGCCCAGCGCGCCACCGCCGTGGTCAGCAGAGACTTTCCGGCGTAGACGATCTCGACGCCGCGCAGCACCTTGCGGTAGCGACGGGCCCGGTAACGGAAGTCTGTTTCGTCGATCACATAGGCGGGCGTGTGGAACTCGTCGGCGATGTCCGACAGCGGGACGTCGCCGATGCAGAGCCGGCCTTCCTCGTCGGAATGTGTAGTGGCAGGCCAGATCGCGGGATCGAGCCGTCGCGGCGCCGCCCGACCAATCGAGGGCAACATGTCAAGCAATGTCATGACCTCAAAGTGCGCCCGGCCAGGGCGCGATGGGGTGATCCTTACGATCCCTTGACGGCCCCGGGCGCAATATTGACGTCGTTCTGTGAATTTTTCGCCGCACCTAGACTGGTGTGCATCATGACCGCACCGGGGCCTGCTCGCCCAGAAACCCCGATCGCGGGGCTCATTGAATTAGCGCTGACGGCGCCCACCTTCCAACAGCTGGCCGCGGACGCGGCCGCCGCACCCGCCGAACTGAACCTGGTCGGCCCGGCCAGCGCGCGGGTGTTCGTGGCCAGCGCACTGGCGCGGCGGGGTCCGCTGCTCGTCGTCACCGCCACCGGTCGCGAAGCCGACGACCTGAGCGCCGAGCTGCGCGGTGTCTTCGGCGACGCGGTCGCGGTTTTCCCATCCTGGGAGACGCTGCCGCACGAACGCCTCTCGCCTGGCGTCGACACCGTCGGCACCCGCTTGATGGTGCTGCGCCGGCTGGCGCATCCCGACGACGCACGGCTCGGTCCGCCGCTGCAGGTGGTGGTCACCGCGGCCCGTTCGCTGTTGCAGCCGATGACGCCGCAGCTGGGCCTGCTGGAGCCGGTCACGTTGAGCGTCGGCGCGGAAGTCGAGTTCGAGGCGGTCATCACCCGGCTGGTCGAACTGGCCTACACCCGGGTCGACATGGTCGGCCGGCGCGGCGAATTCGCGGTCCGCGGCGGCATTCTCGACATCTTCGCGCCCACCGCCGAGCACCCGGTGCGGATCGAGTTCTGGGGCGACGAGGTCAGCGAGATGCGGATGTTCGCGGTCGCCGATCAGCGCTCCATCCCGGAGATCGAGGTCGACACGCTCATCGCGGTCGCGTGCCGCGAGCTGCTGCTGACCGACAACGTGCGGGCCCGGGCCGCCGACTTGCTCGCGCTGGCGGCCGCACGGCTGCCAGAGGGGGAAGCCGCGATCACCGGCAGCGTCTCCGACATGCTGGCCAAGCTGGCCGAAGGCATCCCGGTCGACGGGATGGAGGCGCTGCTTCCGGTTTTGCGGCCCGACGATCACGCGCTGCTGACGGATCAGCTGGCCGACGGCACGCCGGTGTTGCTCTGCGACCCGGAGAAGGTGCGCAGCCGCGCCGCCGACCTGATCAAGACCGGCCGCGAATTCCTCGAGGCGTCGTGGTCGGTCGCGGCGATGGGCACCGATGCGCCCGTCGACGTCGAGGAGCTGGGCGGTTCCGGCTTCGCCGAGCTGGACGACGTCGCCGCCGCGGCGGCCACGGCCGGTCACCCGTGGTGGACGCTGAGTCAGCTGTCCGACGAGGCGGCCGTCGAGCTGGACGTGCGGGCGGCACCGTCGGCGCGCGGGCATCAACACGACATCGAAAGCATCTTCGCGATGCTGCGCGCGCACGTCTCTACCGGCGGCTACGCCGTGGTCGTCGCGCCCGGAACCGGTACCGCTCACCGCGTGGTGGAGCGGCTGGCCGAATCCGACACCCCCGCCGCGATGCTGGAGTGCGGCGCCGCGCCCAAGGCCGGTGTGGTCGGGGTGCTCAAGGGGCCGCTGCACGACGGTGTCGTCATCCCCGGCGCCAACCTAGTGGTCATCACCGAGACCGACCTGACCGGCAACCGGGCCACGTCGCCGGAAGGCAAGCGGCTGGCCGCCAAGCGGCGCAACACCGTGGATCCGCTGGCGCTGGCCGCCGGCGACCTGGTGGTGCACGATCAGCACGGCATCGGGCGGTTCGTGGAGATGGTCGAACGCACCGTCGGCGGCGCCCGGCGCGAATACCTGGTGCTGGAATACGCCTCGAGCAAGCGGGGTCAGGCGGCCGACAAGCTCTACGTCCCGATGGACTCGCTGGACCAGCTCTCCAGATATGTCGGCGGGCAGGCGCCGGCGCTGAGCAAGCTGGGCGGCAGCGACTGGACCAACACCAAGACCAAGGCCCGTCGTGCCGTGCGTGAGATCGCCGGCGAGCTGGTGTCGCTGTACGCCAAGCGGCAGGCCAGCGCGGGGCACGCGTTCGCGCCGGACACCCCGTGGCAGGCCGAGATGGAGGACGCGTTCGGCTTCACCGAGACCGTCGACCAGCTGACCGCGATCACCGAGGTCAAGTCCGACATGGAAAAGCCGATCCCGATGGACCGGGTGATCTGCGGCGACGTCGGCTACGGCAAGACCGAGATCGCGGTCCGCGCGGCGTTCAAGGCCGTGCAGGACGGCAAGCAGGTCGCGGTGCTGGTGCCGACCACGCTGCTGGCCGACCAGCATCTGCAGACGTTCACGGATCGGATGGCCGGCTTCCCGGTGACCGTCAAGGGGCTGTCGCGGTTCACCGATTCCGGCGAGTCCCGCACAGTGGTCGACGGCCTGGCCGACGGGTCGGTCGACGTCGTGATCGGCACTCACCGCCTGCTGCAGACCGGGGTGCGGTGGAAGGACCTGGGTCTGGTCGTGGTCGACGAGGAGCAGCGCTTCGGCGTCGAGCACAAGGAGCACATCAAGTCGCTACGCACCCACGTCGACGTGCTGACGATGAGCGCCACCCCGATCCCGCGCACCCTGGAGATGAGCCTGGCCGGGATCCGCGAGATGTCGACGATCCTGACGCCGCCCGAGGAGCGCTACCCGGTGCTGACCTACGTCGGCCCGCAGGAGGAAAAGCAGATCGCCGCCGCGCTGCGCCGCGAGCTGCTGCGCGACGGGCAGGCCTTCTACGTGCACAACCGGGTCAGCTCCATCGACCGGGCCGCGGCCAGGCTGCGCGAGCTGGTGCCCGAGGCGCGTGTCGTCGTCGCGCACGGGCAGATGCCCGAAGAGCTGCTGGAGCGCACCGTCGAGGGGTTCTGGAACCGCGAGCACGACATCCTGGTGTGCACCACGATCATCGAGACCGGGCTGGACATCTCCAACGCGAACACGCTCGTCGTCGAGCGGGCCGACACCTTCGGGCTGTCCCAGCTACACCAGCTGCGGGGCCGCGTCGGCCGCAGCCGCGAACGCGGCTATGCCTATTTCCTCTATCCGCCGGAGGTGCCGCTGACCGAGACGGCCTACGACCGGCTGGCGACCATCGCGCAGAACAACGAGCTGGGCGCCGGCATGGCGGTCGCGCTGAAGGACCTCGAGATCCGCGGCGCCGGCAACGTGCTGGGCGTCGAGCAGTCCGGGCACGTCGCCGGGGTGGGCTTCGACCTGTACGTGCGGCTGGTGGGCGAGGCCGTCGAGGCGTACAAGGCGGCCGCCGACGGTGACACGGTGCTCGCCCCCGAAGAACCCAAGGACGTGCGGCTGGACTTGCCGGTGGACGCGCACCTGCCGCCGGACTACATCGCCAGCGACCGGCTGCGGCTGGAGGGCTACCGGCGCCTGGCCGCCGCGCCCGACGACGCGGCCGTCGACGCCGTCGTCGAGGAGCTCACCGACCGCTACGGGGCACTGCCCGAACCGGCCCAGCGGCTGGTCGCCGTCGCGCGGTTGCGGCTGCTGTGCCGCGCCTCCGGCATCACCGAGGTATCGGCCCCATCTGCGGCGACGGTGCGGCTGTCGCCGATCACGCTGCTAGATTCTGCGCAGGTGCGGCTGAAGCGGATGTATCCGGCCGCTAACTACCGCGCCACCACGTCGACGGTGCAGGTTCCGATTCCGCGAGCCGGCGGTGTGGGTGCGCCGCGGCTCCGCGACGTCGAGTTGGTGCAGATGGTGGCCAACTTGGTGACGGCCCTGCAAGGGAAACCGCAGCAAGAAATTGGTATAACGAGTTCACCCGCACCGATGTCCAGGGAGGAGCGGCAAGCGCGATGATGATCGTCGTCTTGTTCGACCCCCGCCGTCCGTCGCTGGTGCCCTTGCAGGCGATCGAGCACCTGACCGGTGAGATCCAATACACCGAGGAGATGCCCGTCGCGGTGCCCTGGTCGCTGTCGTCGGCGCGTCCGGTCGACACCGGGGACGACGCGCCGGTGTTGCTGTCGTCGGACCCCGACCACCCCGCGGTGACCGCGCGGCTGGCCGCGGGCGCCCGGTTGATCGCGGCGCCGGACACGCCGCGCGGTGAGCGACTCGTCGACGCCGTGGCGATGATGGACAAACTGCGCACCGCCGGACCGTGGGAAAGCGAGCAAACCCACGACTCGCTGCGGCGGTTCCTGCTCGAGGAGACCTACGAGCTGCTGGACGCTGTTCGCAGCGGCAACGCCGCCCAGCTGTGCGAAGAGCTCGGCGATGTGTTGCTGCAGGTGCTCTTCCACGCCCGCATCGCCGAGGAGGCGCGGCAGTTCCCGTTCGACATCGACGACGTCGCCGCCACACTGATGCGCAAGCTCGGCAATCGGGTGCCGGGAGTGCTCGCGGGCCAATCGATTTCGCTCGAAGAGCAACTGGCCCAATGGGAAGAGCGTAAGGCCGCCGAAAAACCCCGCAATTCGGTGATGGACGACGTCCACACCGGTCAGCCGTCGTTGGCGCTCGCACAGAAGGTGCTGCAGCGCGCGCACGTGGCCGGCTTGCCCGCCGACCTGATTCCCGCCGAGATCACCTCGATCACGGTGTTGACCGACGTCGACGCGGAAAGCTTTCTGCGCACAGCGGTTTTGGAGTTCGTGGATACGGTCCGCGCGGTGGAGCGCTCGATCGCCGCCACGCGCCGCGGCGACAGCGTGCCGGAAGAGTTCGACGTGGCTCCGCTGGGCGAAGTCACCGAGGACGAGTGGCGCGAGCACTGGCCATCCGGCACGGCGCCCGACATCGAGTTCGACGAGTCCGACGACGACGAAGAGGACTCGGACGACGACGAAGAAGACGAGTCCGCAGACGACGAGGACGACGGCGGCGACGAGACCGACGGCGAGTCCGGCAAGGAGTCCAAGAAGTCCGGCAAAGGCTCCAAGCGGAGCCGAGACCGAGGCTGATGCCGATTGAGATCGCGGTCGCGGAATTGCCTATTCAGCGATCGCCGCGATGTTTGCCGTTTTACGTGGTAGCCACGGCTGGCGGCAGCTAAGCGACGAATCGGCCGAAACCGGGTTCCGCCGGCTCGACGTAACCGGCCACGGCGAAAGGTCATGGGACGATAATCAGTGGGTGACGTTTGTGTAGGGGAAGTTAAGGGGAACGTGGTGTCGCCGAGGCGTTGGTTGCGGGCGGCCGCCGTGATCGGCGCGACCGCGATGCTGATGGCCTCCAGCTGTACCTGGCAACTCAGCCTCTTCATCCCCGCCGGCGTGCCGCCGCCGTTCGGGGATCCCGTGCCCGCGGTGAACACTCATGCCAGCGGTCGGCCCGCCGACCAGTTGCGGGCTTGGGCGCTGCCCCGCGCCGCGGCGCTGGAGATCCCGGTCATCGCGCTGGAGGCCTACGCCTATGCCGCCCGGGTCGCCGAGGTGGAAAACCCGAAGTGTCATATCGCGTGGACCACACTGGCGGGCATCGGGCAGGTCGAGAGCCACCACGGCACCTACCGGGGCGCGACGCTGTCGCCGAACGGGGATGTGAACCCGCCTATCCGGGGTGTGCAGCTGGACGGCAGCGGGGGCAACCTGCGCATTGTCGACGCCGCGCAAGACACCACCGACAGTCAGCCCGCGATAGCCCGGGCGATGGGGCCGATGCAGTTCATTCCCGAGACGTGGCGGTTGTACGGGGTCGACGCCCACAACGACGGCCGCCTCAGCCCCGACAACATCGACGACGCCGCCCTGGCGGCGGCGGGTTACTTGTGTTGGCGTGGAAAGGATCTCGCGACGGCCCGGGGATGGGTCACCGCGCTGCGGGCCTACAACAACTCCGGTGTCTACGCGCGCGCCGTCCGCGACTGGGCCACCGCGTATGCGGCGGGTCACCCGTTGTAGCAGGATGAATCGCTGAGCCAGGCTTTACGCTAAAGGCCGGCCCGGGGCAAGCGTCCGCACACTAAACACGTTCAGGCAAGGAGATCCTAGTGCCGATTATCGAGCAGGTCGGGGCCCGCGAGATCCTCGATTCCCGAGGTAACCCGACCGTCGAGGTCGAGATAGCCCTGATCGACGGAACCTTCGCCCGGGCGGCGGTGCCGTCCGGCGCGTCGACGGGGGAGCACGAGGCCGTCGAGCTGCGCGACGGCGGCGAGCGCTACGGCGGCAAGGGCGTGGACAAGGCGGTGCAGGCCGTCCTCGACGAGATCGGCCCGGCCGTGATCGGACTCAACGCCGACGACCAGCGACTGGTCGACCAGGCGCTGGTGGACCTCGACGGCACCCCGGACAAGTCGCGGCTGGGCGCCAACTCGATCCTGGGTGTGTCGCTGGCCGTCGCCAAGGCGGCCGCCGATTCGGCTGAGCTGCCGCTGTTCCGCTATCTCGGCGGCCCGAACGCGCACATCCTGCCGGTGCCGATGATGAACATCGTCAACGGTGGCGCGCACGCCGACACCGGGGTCGACGTCCAGGAGTTCATGGTCGCGCCGATCGGCGCGCCGAGCTTCAAGGAGGCGTTGCGCTGGGGTGCCGAGGTGTACCACTCGTTGAAGTCGGTGCTCAAGAAGCAGGGCCTGAGCACCGGGCTGGGCGACGAGGGCGGTTTCGCGCCCGACGTGGCCGGCACCAAGGCGGCGCTCGACCTGATCCTGTCGGCGATCGACGCGACCGGCCTCAAGCCGGGTACCGATGTGGCCCTGGCCCTGGATGTGGCCGCGACCGAATTCTTCACCGACGGAACGGGTTACAGCTTCGAAAAGGAGACCCGCAGCGCCGAGCAGATGTCCGAGTTCTACGCGGGCCTGCTGGACTCCTACCCGCTGGTGTCCATCGAGGACCCGCTGTCCGAGGACGACTGGGACGGCTGGGTGTCGTTGACGACGGCCATCGGCGATCGCGTCCAGATCGTCGGCGACGACCTGTTCGTCACCAACCCGGAGCGGCTGGAAGAGGGCATCGAACGCGGTGCGGCGAACGCGCTGCTGGTCAAGGTGAACCAGATCGGCACGCTGACCGAGACGCTGGACGCGGTCGCGCTGGCACACCACAGCGGCTACCGCACGATGATGAGTCACCGCAGCGGCGAGACCGAGGACACCACGATCGCCGACCTCGCGGTCGCGGTCGGCAGCGGGCAGATCAAGACCGGCGCGCCGGCCCGCAGCGAGCGGGTCGCCAAGTACAACCAGCTGCTGCGTATCGAGGAAGCCCTCGGCGACGCGGCCCGCTACGCCGGCGATCTGGCCTTCCCGCGCTACGCACTGGATGTGAAATAGCTTGACAGTCAACGGGAAACGCTAGGTCTCGATGCCCGACGCCAAACGGCCGGACCCGAAGCGCCGCTCCCCGGCATCACGCCCGGGGAAGGCCGGCGATTCGGTTCGGCGGGGTCGGGCCGCCAAACCGTCGTCCAAGCCGTCGTCGCGCACCTCGAAACTCGCGCAGAACGCCGCGGCCGCCCGCACGACCGCCGAGCACATCGTCGAACCCATCAAGCGCCAGATCGCCGAGTCCGTCGAGCAGCGGTCCGATCAGCGGCTGGGCTTCACCGCCCGGCGCGCGGCGGTGCTGGCCGCGGTGGTCTGCGTGCTGACGTTGACGATCGCGGGCCCGGTGCGCACCTATTTCGCGCAGCGCACCGAGATGGCTCAGCTGACGGCCAGTGAGGCCGCGCTGCGCCGTCAGATCGCCGACCTCGAGCAGAAGAAGGTCAAGCTCGGCGACCCGGCCTACATCGCGGCGCAGGCCCGCGAACGGCTGGGGTTCGTGATGCCGGGGGACACGCCGTTCCAGGTCCAGCTTCCGGCGGCTGCGGCGGCGTCGCCGCAGCCGGGCGCCGAGTCGGCGAAACCGGCGAACAACGCGCCGTGGTACTCCTCGCTGTGGCACACCATCGCCGATGCCCCACACCTACAACCGGCCAACGCCCCGGCCCCGCCGCCGGCCGAACCCGGGCAGCCCGCGCCGCCGGAATCACCGAAGCCCACGACTCCCGGTGGTTGATCCTGCCGACCTGGACGCGGTGGCACGCCAGCTCGGACGCGAGCCCCGCGGTGTGCTGGAAATCGCCTACCGATGCCCCAACGGCGAGCCCGGCGTGGTGAAGACCGCGCCGAAACTTCCTGACGGAACGCCGTTTCCGACGTTGTACTACCTGACGCATCCGCTGCTGACCGCGGCCGCCAGCCGGCTGGAGACGACGGGATTGATGCGGGACATGACCGAGCGGCTGGGGACGGATGCCGACTTGGCCGCCGCGTATCGGCGGGCGCACGAGGCGTATCTGGCCGAGCGCGACGCGATCGAACCGCTCGGGACCACGTTCTCGGGCGGCGGCATGCCGGACCGGGTCAAATGCCTGCACGTGCTGATCGCACACTCGCTGGCCAAGGGGCCCGGAGTGAATCCCTTCGGCGACGAAGCGGTGGCGTTGCTTGCGGCCGAGCCGGCGATGGCCGGGGTACTGGATGGTGAGCTGTGGCGCTGAGAGCGGCCGGTGTCGACTGCGGCACCAACTCGATTCGGTTGCTGATCGCCGACGTGGCGGATCAGAAGCTGCGGGATGTGCACCGCGAGACGCGGATCGTGCGGTTGGGCCAGGGCGTGGACGCCACGGGTCAGTTCGCGCCGGAGGCGATCGAGCGGGCCAGGGTCGCGCTGGTCGACTACGCGGAGCTGATGAAAACCCATCGCGTGCAGCGGGTTCGGATGGTTGCCACCTCGGCCGCCCGCGACGTCAGCAACCGCGACGACTTCTTTGCGATGACGGCCGACGTGCTCGGCAGCGTGCTGCCCGGCACGGTGGCCGAGGTGATCACCGGCACCGAGGAGGCCGCGCTGTCGTTTCGCGGCGCGGTTGGTGAATTAGACAGCTCTCGTGGACCTTTCGTCGTCGTCGACCTGGGCGGCGGCTCGACCGAGATCGTGCTGGGCCAAGACGACGTAGTGGCGAGCTACTCGGCCGACATCGGCTGCGTGCGCCTGACCGAGCGCTGCCTGCACTCCGACCCGCCGACCCGTGCGGAAGTGGACGCGGCACGTCAATTCGTGCGCGAACGTCTCGAGCCCGCGCTGCGCGCCGTACCCGTCGAGGGGGCCCGCACCTGGGTCGGACTGGCCGGCACGATGACCACCCTGTCGGCGCTGGCGCACAACATGTCGTCGTATGATGCTGCAGCCATTCATCTTTCGCGGGTCCCCGGCGATGAGCTGCTGTCGGTCTGCGAGACACTGATCGGCATGACGCGAGCCCAGCGTGCGGCGCTGCCCCCGATGCACGAGGGCCGGGTCGACGTGATCGGTGGCGGCGCGATCGTGGTGCAGGAGCTGGCGCGGGAATTGCGCGCCCGGGCGGGCATCGACGAGCTGACGGTCAGCGAGCACGACATCCTCGATGGCATCGTGCTGTCGATCGCCGGGTAGGTCACATCCGTCACTCCCGCCTCTGGAAGCGGCGGCACACTTTTTGCCCGCCTCACAGCGACAACTGCGGCCGGTGTCAGACCCGTGTGACACCGTTCGAGAATGAAGCGGCTTCAAGGAATAGAACTCCGCTATGTGCTCACGTGGCATCTGGCCCTCCATGGGCAGGCGACCATCGCCGAAATGATCGATGTGCTGAATTGGCATGGCTTTTCGGTCAGCGGCAGGGCCTCGAAGGCCGTGTCGGACGCATTGCGTTGGGAAATCGGACGCGGCAGGGTCTATCGGATCGGACGCGGCCGGTACAGGTCGGCGGATATCCCGCGTTCAACCGAATACCGAATCCACCAACGTGTCCTCGCATTGCGAGCAGCGGCCAAGTTGTCGCTATGAGGCGGGCAACACGCTCATTCCTCGGAAAGCGCGTGACAGATGACGCTCAGCCCTCGAAGCGGTAGCCCATGCCCGATTCGGTCAGCAGGTGTTTGGGATGTGACGGGTCGTCTTCGAGTTTGCGCCGCAACTGAGCGAGATACACACGCAGGTAATGAGTTTCGGTGGCATACGCCGGACCCCAGACTTCCTTGAGCAATTCCTCGCGGCCGACCAGCTTGCCGCGATTGCGCACCAGCACCTCGAGCATGCCCCATTCGGTCGGGGTGAGGTGCACCTCGCCGCCGCCCTTGATGACCTTCTTCGCGGCCAGGTCGACGGTGAATGCGTCGGTCTCAATCACCGGCTCGTCCATCTCGGAGGCCGCCGCATTGCGGCGCACCGCGGCGCGCAGCCGCGCCAGAAGTTCGTCCATCCCAAACGGTTTCGTGACATAGTCGTCGGCCCCGGCGTCCAGTGCCTCGACCTTGTCGGAGGAATCGGTGCGCGCGGACAACACGATCACCGGCGCCGTCAGCCACCCACGCAGACCGGCGAGCACCTCGATACCCGAGATGTCGGGCAGGCCGAGATCGAGGATCACCACGTCGGGTTTGTGTTCGGCCGCGGCGCGCAGGGCGCCGGCACCGGTTGCCGCGGTAACGACCTCGTAGCCGCGCACCGACAAGTTGATGCGCAGCGCACGCAGGATGTGCGGCTCATCGTCGATCACCAAGACTCGAGTCATTGGACACCAATCGGTTGCGGCGGTGCCGCCAAGTCTACGACGACGGTGAGTCCGCCCCCGGGAGTATCGCCGGCCTGGACGCTGCCGCCCATGGCTTCGACGAAGCCGCGCGCCACCGACATCCCCAGTCCGACACCGGTGGTGTTGTCCTGATCGCCCAGCCGCTGAAACGGTTCGAAGAGTTGATCCTCGCCGCCGTGCGGGATTCCGGGGCCTTCGTCGATGACGTTGATCAGCACCCGATCGCCGACCCGCCCCGCGTTGACCCTGACCACGCAGTTGGGCGCGTAACGCAGCGCATTGTCGATCAGGTTGGCCAGCACCCGTTCCAGTAGCCCGGCATCGGCCATCGCGACGGCGTCACCCACGTCGACCTTGACGCGGTCGATCGCCGATCGGTAGAAGCCGGTGGCGCCCTTGCCAATACTGACCAGCGCGCGTTGCACCGCCTCCTCGAGATACACCTGGCGCAGATCCGGGCGAACCACGCCGGCGGCCAGCCGCGACGAATCGAGCAGATTGCCCACCAATGCGGTGAGCTGATCGATCGACTCCTCAATTGTGGCCAGCAGTTCGGCGGTGTCCTCGGGGGAAAACGCGATATCTTCGGCGCGCAAACTCGACGCTGCGACCTTGGCCGCCGCCAGCGGCGTGCGCAGGTCATGGCTGACCGCCGAGAGCAGCGAGCGGCGCAGCTCGTCGGCCCGCACGACGGCTTCGGTGCGACTGGCCTCCTCGGCCAGCTCGCGCTGCCGGACAAGGCCCGCCGCCTGCTTGGCCACCGCGGTCAGCACCCGTCGATCGCGGGCGGAGAGCTTACGGCCCGCCATCAACATCCAGAACTCCTCGTCACCGACCTCGATCGCGGTGTCGGCGGAATCGACGGTCACACAAGGATCTTTGCCCACGCAGGCGACGATTTGGCCCTTCTTGCCGTTGGTCCGGTCCTCGCCGCCCGGTTCGCGCAGCATGCTGACGGCGCGCTGCGAGTACGTCTCTCGCACCCGCTCGAGCAGCGTTTCGAGGTCGGCGCCGCGCAGCACCGATCCGGCGAACAGCGTCAGCAATTCGGCCTCTTGCGAGGCCAGCCGGGCTTCCCGGGCACGCTTGGCGGCGTAATCGACCAGCACGGCGACGGCGACGGCGACCAGCAGCAGCACCAATTCGGTGACGGCGTTGCTGGGTTCGGCGATCGTAAAGCTGTGCCGCGGTGTGATCAGGTAGTAGTTCAGCAGCAGGCCGGACAGCACCGCCGAAAGAGCCGCCGGCGCAACACCTCCCAACAGGCCCACCAGCAGCACGCCGACGAAGAACAGCGCACTCTCCCCGCCGGTGTCCAGATACGGGTCGAGCATCGTCACGGTGACCGCGCAGATGGCCGACGGAACGATGACAGCGGCCAGCCAGGACGCGATGCGCCGGTCGCGCGGCGCCGGCGACGCCTTCCGAAAGCCGCGTTTGGATTCCTCGTGCGTGACGATGTGCACGTCGATCTTGCCCGACTGCTGGACAACCGTGGTGCCAATGCCCTCCTCGAATATCCGCGCCCACCGTGATCGGCGGGAGCTGCCGATCACCAACTGGGTGGCGTTCATCTCGCGGGCGAAATCCAATAGCGCCGTGGGGACGTCGTCGCCGACGACGGTGTGCACCGAAGCGTCCAGGCTGCTCGCCAGCTCGCGAATCTTGGTCATGCGGGTCTCGGACAGGCCGTCCAGCCCGTCGCCGCGAACCACATGCACGACCATCAGCTCCGCGCTGGATTTCGACGCGATCCGGGATGCTCTGCGTACCAACGTTTCCGACTCGGGTCCACCCGTGATCGCCACGACGACGCGTTCGCGCGCCTCCCACATGTCGGTGATCTTGTTCTCGGCGCGGTACTTGGCCAGCGCGGTGTCCACCTGGTCGGCCAGCCATAACAGCGCCAATTCCCTTAGCGCGGTGAGATTTCCGCGACGGAAGTAGTTCGACAGCGCGGCGTCGATCTTATCGGACGCGTAGACGTTGCCGTGGGAGAGCCTGCGCCGCAGTGCCTCCGGGGTGATGTCGATGAGTTCGATCTGCGAGGCCTCTCGCACCAGCGAATCCGGGATTGTCTCCTTCTGCTCGATCCCGGTGATCTGCGCGACGACATCGTTGAGGCTTTCCAGATGCTGGATGTTCACCGTGGAGATCACGGTGATCCCGGCGTCGCGCAACTCTTCGACGTCCTGCCAGCGTTTTTTGTTCTTGCTTCCCGGTGTATTGGTGTGGGCGAGTTCGTCGACCAGGACGACCTGGGGATGGCGCGCCAGCACGGCCGGCACGTCGAGTTCAGGAAAGCTGCCGCCACGGTATTCGACAAAACGCGGCGGGATGATCTCGATGCCTTCCAGCATCTGTGCGGTCTTCGCGCGGCCATGGGTCTCGACCACCGCGGCCACCAGATCGGTGCCACGCTCCAAGCGCCGGTGTGCTTCGCCGAGCATCGCGTACGTCTTACCGACACCCGGAGCCGCACCGAGGTAGATGCGTAGCTCCCCGCGCTTGGGATGGTGGTCCGCGACGCTCACGTCACCCATCATCCCCCCGAACCGCTAGCCCGCGACCGGAAACCGCTGGTCGAGTTCCAGATTCAGCTGCAGGACATTGACCGTCGGCTCGCCGAAGAATCCCAGGGCGCGGCCGTCGGTGTATTTGGCGAGGACCGCGCGGATCTGGTCCGGGCTCGCGTGACGGGCCTTGGCCACCCGCGCGATCTGAATGTCGGCGTAGGCCGGCGAGATGTTCGGATCCAGGCCGCTGCCGCTGGCGGTGACCGCGTCGGCGGGCACCTGCGGGTTGCTCGGCGCGGCACCGCGAATGGGCACGATCTGCCCGGTCGAGTAGTCGTCGCCGAACTTCGCGCATTCGACCCGGATACCTTCATACAGGTCCAGGAAGGGCTGTTTCGTCGTCGCACACGGCTCGTTGACGCTGACCACCCGGGTCGGGTGGACGACGTAGCCGCGCGCATCGCGGGGGCCGATCACCGACAGCACCGCTCCGACGCCGCCGCCGGTGCAGAACGGGCGCGACCCGTCGACGCCTTCGAGTTGCCCGATCGCCACGCTGCGCGAGCACACCTGCGTCAGCAGGCTCGGCTTGAACCCGGCGTCGGACGCGGACTTGCCGGCCGCCAGTTGTGCCGGATCGCCCGGGGTGTCCACAGTGCTCTCGGGCCCAAGGTTGCTGCCGCCGCTCGCCGTCGGGTCATAGCCGTTGCTGCCCGCGGCCGAGGGACGGCTTTGGAAGTATTTCTGCAACGGGTTGCCCGACGAATCGGTGAACGACTGGCCGATCAGCTCGCTGCCGATCGGCTTGCCGCCGGCGGTGAGGATCGAGCCCTCCGCCTTGTCGTGCAGGCCCGGGATGAGGGCCACCAACCAAATCAGCAGTGGGTAGCCCAATCCCAGGATCACGGTGAAGACGAGCAGCGCGCGCAGCGCGGCCCAGTGTTGACGAAGCGTGTTGGCGATGTTCATCTCAGGCCATCCCAGGAAGCAGTTGAACCAGTAAGTCGATGAGCTTGATCCCGACGAACGGGGCGACGATGCCACCCAGGCCATAGATGTAGAGATTGCGGCTCAGCAGTTTCGAAGCGCGGCTGGGCGTATACCGAACACCGCGCAGCGCCAACGGAATCAGCGCGACGATGACGATCGCGTTGAAGATGACCGCGGACAGGATCGCCGACTCCGGGCTGTGCAGCCGCATCACGTTGATCAAGTCCAGGCCCGGGAAGAGGGCCACGAACATCGCCGGGATGATCGCGAAATACTTGGCGATGTCGTTGGCGATCGAGAAGGTCGTCAACGCGCCGCGGGTGATCAGCAATTGCTTACCGATCTCCACGATCTCGATCAGCTTGGTGGGATCGGAGTCCAAATCCACCATGTTGCCGGCCTCTTTGGCCGCCGACGTGCCGGTGTTCATCGCGACCCCGACGTCGGCCTGCGCCAGCGCCGGGGCGTCGTTGGTCCCGTCACCGGTCATCGCCACCAGCCGCCCGCCCTGCTGCTCCTTCTTGATCAGCATCATCTTGTCTTCGGGCGTGGCCTCGGCGAGGAAGTCGTCCACGCCGGCCTCGTCGGCGATTGCCTTGGCGGTCAACGGATTATCGCCGGTGATCATCACGGTGCGGATGCCCATCAGGCGCATCGCGTCGAACCGTTCGCGCATGCCCTGCTTCACCACGTCCTTGAGGTGAATGACGCCGAGCACTTCGGCCTGCCCATCGTTGACCTGCCCGACCACGAGCGGGGTTCCGCCGGCCGCCGAGATGCCGTCCACGATCTCACCGAGTTGGGTCGGAACGTTGCCGCCGTTGCCGCGGATCCACTCGGAGACCGAGCTGGCCGCGCCCTTGCGCAGTTGCCGCCCGTCGATGTCGACACCCGACATCCGGGTTTGCGCAGTGAATTCCACCCACGTCGCGTGGGTCAGCTCCCCGGGCGTCCGGGCGCGCAGGCCGTACGCCTCTTTGGCGTAGACGACGATCGAACGGCCCTCGGGTGTTTCGTCGGCGAGGCTGGACAGCTGCGCGGCGTCGGCCAGGTCCTCGTTGGTCACCCCGGTGACCGGAATGAATTCCGAGGCTTGGCGATTCCCGAGCGTGATCGTTCCGGTCTTGTCCAACAGCAGGGTGTTGACGTCACCAGCCGCCTCGACCGCGCGCCCCGACATGGCCAGCACGTTGCGCTGCACCAGTCGGTCCATGCCCGCGATACCGATCGCCGACAGCAGCGCGCCGATCGTGGTCGGAATCAGGCACACCAGCAGCGCGACCAGAACAATGCCGCTGATGCCGTTGGAGTCGAGAGCCTGGGTGTCGGGCACTCCGGGGTTGTTCGCCTTGGAGTAGATCGCCAGCGGCTGCAGCGTGGCGACGGCGAACACGAAGATGATCGTCAGCGCCGCCAGCAGAATGTTCAGCGCGATCTCGTTCGGCGTCTTCTGCCGGTTGGCGCCCTCGACGAGCGCGATCATCCGATCGACGAAGCTCTCGCCCGGTTTCTGGGTGATCTTGACGACGATGCGGTCCGACAGCACGGTTGTCCCGCCGGTCACCGCCGAGCGGTCACCGCCGGATTCCCGGATCACCGGGGCGGATTCGCCGGTGATGGCCGATTCGTCAACCGAGGCAATACCTTCCACGACGTCGCCGTCACCGGGGATGACCTGGCCCGCGACGACCACCACGAAGTCGCCTTGTTGCAGCAACGGCGCGGCGATCTCTTCGGCGGTACCCTCGGCGCCCGGCTTCCAGTCCTTGAGCCGGTGCGCGACGGTGTCGGCCTTCGTCTTGCGCAGCGTGTCGGCCTGCGCCTTACCGCGCCCCTCGGCCACAGCCTCGGCCAGGTTCGCGAAAAGCACTGTCAGCCATAGCCAGAACACGGTGAGCCAGCTGAACCAGGTGCTGTCGCCGAACGCGAGCACTGTCGACCAGACGGCACCGATCTCGACGATGAACATCACCGGGTTGCGCCACAGCGTGCGAGGGTCGAGCTTGCGCAGCGCATCCGGTACCGACTTCAGCAGCAGGGCGGGGTCGAGCAGACCACCCTGAAGCTTGTCGCCGGGCGCGTGGGTGGAACGTCGGCGGGTGTGAGAATCCAAGGTAGTAGTCACTTTTAGTGAATCCCTTCGGCGAGCGGCCCGAGCGCCAGCGCGGGCAGGAAGGTGAGGGCAACGAGAATGACGGTCACGCCCACCACCAGCCCGACGAACTGCGGCTTGTGGGTGGGCAGGGTGCCGCTGGACTCGGGCGTCATGCCCTGGCGTGCCAGCGAACCGGCAAGCGCGAGAACGAGAACCATCGGCAGGAATCTGCCGAAGACCATCGCCAGGCCCAGCGCGGTGTTCCACCAGACCGTGTTGGCGGACAAGCCGGCGAAAGCCGAACCGTTGTTGTTCGCGGCGGAGGTGAAGGCGTAGAGCACCTCGGACAGGCCGTGCGGCCCGCCGTTGGCCATGCCGGCGCGTTCGCCGGGCAGCGCCATCGCGATCGCGGTGCCCAGCAGCACGATGAGCGGCGTGATCAGGAAATAGGCTGAGGCCAGCTTCATTTCGCGCGGATTGATCTTCTTGCCCAGGTACTCCGGCGTCCGGCCGACCATCAAGCCGGCGACGAACACCGTGATGACCGCGAGGATCAGAATGCCGTACAGACCCGAGCCGGTGCCACCGGGCGCGACCTCGCCGAGCTGCATGTTGAACATCGTCATCATGCCGCCCAGGCTGGTGTAGGAGTCGTGCGTGGAATCGACTGCGCCGGTTGAGGTCAGCGTGGTCGCGTCGGCGAAGACCGCGGAGTCCGCGACCCCGAAGCGTTGCTCGACACCTTCGTACGAGGCGCCCACCGCCGACGGCACGGTGCCGTGGTGTTGCAGCTGGAACAGCATCATGAACGCGACGGACAGGACGGCCAGGACGCTGACCACCGCGGCAATCGCGTAACCCTGCTTCTTGCTGTTCACCATGCGGCCGAACGTGCGCGGCAGCGAGAAGCCGATGACCAGGATCAGGAAGATCTCGACCCAGTTGGTCCACGCGGTCGCGTTCTCGAATGGGTGCGCCGAGTTGGCGTTGTAGAAGCCACCACCGTTGGTGCCCAACAACTTAATTGCTTCCTGACTGGCGACCGGACCGCCGGGAAGCGTCTGCGTGCCACCGGCCAACGTGGTGACGACCTGGTCGTTGAGGTGGAAGTTCTGCACGACGCCGCCGGCCAGCAGGACGAGCGCGCCGATGATCGAGATCGGCAACAGGATGCGCAGCGTGCCACGGGTCAGGTCCACCCAGAAGTTGCCCAATTCGTTGGTGCGATGCCGGGCGAACCCGCGGACCAGCGCGACCGCGACGGCCATACCGACCGCGGCGGAGACGAAGTTCTGCACCGCCAGGCCGGCCATCTGGACCAGGTGGCCCATCGTCGACTCGCCGGAGTAGGCCTGCCAGTTGGTGTTTGTGACGAAGCTGATCGCGGTGTTCCACGCCAGCGCCGGTGTCATCTTCGTGCCCGGATCCTGCAGATGCAGCGGCAGCTTGTCCTGCACGAGCTGCAAGACGAATAGGAACACGACGCTGACCGCCGAAAAGGCCAGCACGCTACGGGCATACGTTTTCCACGTCTGCTCCGAGTCGGGGTTGGCGCCGATCAAGCGGTAGATGAATTTCTCAGTGCGCGAATGCTTTTGGGCACTGTAGACCCGATACATGTAATCGCCCAGCGGCACGTGAACCACCGCCAGCGCGACGACCAGCAAGACGAGGAAAACCACACCCGCCGCGGTGCCGCTCACTAGAACCGCTCCGGATACATCAGGGCGGCCCCCAGCAGCAGGGCTATCAGGATGGACAGGATGAGGCCCACCGTGTTGGCGGTGCTCACGATCCCAGCCTCAGCGTCAAGCCGAGCGCGGCGAAGATCGCCACAGTCAGCAAGAGGTAAATGATCACAGACATTCTTGTCTCTCGTTCGATGACCCATTGATGCCTGATCGTTCTCGGGCAACAGTAACCTGACCTCGGGTGAGGAGGACAGGTTCGAGGCTAGGCTCGATTGCCGCTCGCAGCCTTCGCCCTTAACGCTTTCTTTACGTCTTGACCGCCACTTTTGCGGTCTTCCTGATCTTTGCCGGCCCGCTCTGTGGCGCGCGTCTCACCGACCTCGCGCTAGCCGGCGCTCGGACCGTCGATCATCGGCAGCCGCACTCGAAAGACCGTTCGGCCGTTGGCGGATTCGGCACTGACCGAGCCGTGATGGGCCTTGACGATCGAACTGACGATGGCCAGGCCCAGTCCGATGCCCGACCCGTCGGACCGGGACGTGTTCGCCCGGACGAATCGCTCGAACAGCCGGGGGAGCAGATCCGCGTCGATGCCGGGCCCGTCATCGGCAACGGTGAGTTCCACATACGGTGCGCGGGGATCGCTGCGCTGGCAGGCGATCGCGGTGGTCACCGTGACGCCGGGCGGCGTGTGCAACCCGGCATTGCTGTGCAGATTGCTGACCAGTTGATGCAGCCGGGCATGATCCCCGCGGACCCAGACCGGGCCCTCGGGCAGGTCTTTGAGCCAACGGTGCGTCGTCGCGGCGACCGCGGCGTCGTTCACCGCGTTCACGACCAGCTCGGCCAGGTCGACGTCCTCGTTCTGCAGGTCCTCACCCTCGCCCAGGCGGGAAAGCAGCAACAGCTCCTCGACGAGCAAGGCCATCCGGCGTGCTTCGGACTCGATGCGTGCCAGCGCGTACTCGGTGGTCGGCGGCAACGCCGAACTGTCCTGTCGGGTCAGCTCGGCGTAGCCCTGGATCGCCGCCAGCGGCGTCCTCAGTTCGTGGCTGGCGTCGGTGAGGAACTGCCGCATGCGCATGTCGGAATCGACGCGATGCGCCAGCGCGCTATCCACGTTGTCCAGCAACCGGTTTAGAGTGTGTCCGACGATCCCGACCTCGTTGTCCGGATCGGTGTCTTCCTTCCGGACTCGGACGCTGATCCGGTGGTCGTCCCCGGTGAGCGGCATCGCGGCGACTTCGGCGGCCGTCGCCGCGACGCGGCGCAGCGGGCGAAGCGTGTAGCCCACCACCCAGATGGTGAGTCCCGCGGTGATCACCAGGGCGGCCGCGATCAGCAGGCTGGTGGTGATGTACTTGCGGGCCATGATCTGGTCGGCCAGCTTCACCGACATCCCGACGATCAGCAGGTCGGATCCTTCGCGGCGGCTATCGACGCGGTAGGCGCCCAGGCTGCCGAGCCGTACCGTACGGGGTGGTGCGTCGGCCCAGGACTGCGATTCGATCGCGCGAATGACGTCGGGCGGGGCCGGTTTTGGTTCGTCCTCGGAGAACACCGCGGAGCCGATCACGGTGCCGTTGTGCACGACGGCGATCAGGTTGCCCGGCGTTTGTCCGGTGAATTCGAGCATCGCCTGGTCTACCGGCGGCGGGCTGCGGTGCGCCGAGGTGTGCTCGCCGTTCAGGTATCGGGTGTAGGAGTTGCTCAACGCGTCGAGGGATTCGGAGACGTCGGCGTCGCTGATCGCGGTGACATAGCCGCGCAGGCTGAGTACCGAGACCACGCCGACGGACACCAATACCACTGTGACAACGGCCAATACGCCGATCAGTAATTGGCGGCGCAGCGACCGGGGCAACCAGAAAGGAGTGTTGCGCTGGCCCGTCATTCCAGGGGCCGCAGCATGTATCCAACACCTCGGACGGTGTGGATCATCGGCTCCCGGCCCGAGTCGATCTTCTTGCGTAAATACGAGATGTACAGGTCGACGATGCTGGTGCGCCCGGCGAAGTCGTAGTTCCAGACCCGGTCGAGGATCTCGGTGCGACTCAGCGCGCGGCGCGGATTGCGCATCAGGAAGCGCAGCAGTTCGAACTCGGTCGACGACAGCGATATCGGGGCGCCGTCGCGGGTGACCTCTCGGCTGGCCGTGTCCAGTCGTAGATCGCCCACCTTGAGGGCTTCGGCGGCCGGCGGGGACAACTGGCTGGACCGGCGCAGCAAACCGCGAAGCCGGGCGACCAGCTCCTCGAGGCTGAACGGCTTGGTCATGTAGTCGTCGGCGCCCGCGGTCAGGCCGGTGACCCGGTCCATGACCGAATCGCGGGCGGTCAGAAACAGCGTGGGCGTGTAGGCGTCGGATTCGCGGATCCGCTGCAGAATGCGCAGGCCATCCATGTCGGGAAGCATGATGTCGAGGACCAGCACGTCAGGGGTGACCCGGTCGAATTTGGCCAGCGCTTCGCGCCCGTTGTGGGCGATCTCCACCACCCAACCCTCGTAGTGGAGGGCCATCTTGACTAGGTTGGTCAGCGCCGGCTCGTCGTCCACCAGCAAAACCCGGATCGGTGATCCGTCGGCACGATAGATCCTGGGCAGCTGTCCGAGGATGGCTTGACGCGGACGCTGGCTACCCGCGTATCCCGACATAACAGTCATGTTCTCGAATTCTCGCAAAGCACATATGCGCTTGTCACGGACTTCATAGACTTCTCAAATCTTATGAGGCCGCAGGTCCGGCGTGTTGCGGAGATAGCCGCAAATATTGTTGTGCTCCAACGATTTTCGTGACACAACGCAGTCGGTCAACATTTGTGAATCCAATGAACGCGGCGCGAGGTGTTACGGCGGCTGATGCCGCACATGCAACGGGGCCGCACACCGATCGGTGTGCGGCCCCGTTTGAAACGAGAGGTGTCAGGCCCAGCTGGACCCGACGGCGCTGTCGGTGCTGGCCATGTTGTTGCCGGCACTCTGCACCTTCTGACCGTGCTGGTTGGCCTGCTCGTAGATCACCTGGAAGTTGCGACCCAGCTGGGTGATGAACTCCTGGCAAGCCACCGAACCGGCGCCACCCCAGAAGTCACCGGCAGCCAGCACATCGCGAACGATGGCCTGGTGCTCGGCCTCCAACGAGGCGGCCTGGGCGCGGATCAACGCGCCGTGCGCGTCGACGTCTCCGAACTGGTAATTGATCGACATTGTCTTTGTCCTCCTGAGTTAAAAGTGTTGGGAAGCGGCGAGTTTGGACTAGCTGCCGAGGATCTGCTGCGAGTGCTGCTCTTGCGTCTCGTAGTTGTTGGCGTCACGGATCAGCCCGTCACGCACGCCGTGGAGCATGTTGACAATGTTGTTGAACGCCTGGTTCATCTGACCCATCGTGTCGTACGACGTGGCCTGGGCCTGACCGCTCCAGCCCGCACCGGCGATGTTCATCGACGACGCCCACATCTTGCGAGCCTCATCCGACACCGTCTGCGCGTGCATCTCAAAACGGCCCGCCATCGCACGCATCGCGTGCGGGTCGGTCATAAAACGTGTTGCCATGTTGCCTTTCTCCTTTTTTCGGGTGCTGCCTTGTAGTTGATGGAAGATTTGGCGCGGGGGTAGCCGCGCAGCGGATAGATTACGGCCTAGCGGTTAACTGTCAGCTTCGAAAGCGTGACATGTGAACCCCATTTTGGCCGGTTACACCACAACCTGTTTGGGCATGACGATCGGCTTGAAGCCGTACCGCGGGCCCGAGCCGAAGGCGCCCGCCCCCTTGGCTCCGCCGACCATTCCCGGCATACCGGGCGCTCCCATGACCCCGGCTTCCTCGGTGGCCGCGGTCCAGCCCGAGCCCTCGATCGGTGCGGTCGCTGCCGTCAGCTCCGTCGCGGGGGCGGCGTTCGCCGCCCAGCTGGCCGGCACCGAGAGACGGCTGACGGTGGCTGCCTTGCCGAGGCCCGCCGTCGCCGCGCTGCCCAGGCCGCCCGCGCCCGCCATCGGCGACACCGAGCTGACCACGGTGCCTTCGACGATCCCGCCGGCACCGGCCGGCACCACGTCGCTGACCGCCGCCGCCGGCACCGCGGCGCCGGCGAACACGTGGCCCAGCGATACCGCGGTCGGAATGGTGATCATGCTGAACCACGCCGCGGTGTTGACCGCACCGTTGATCGCGTTGAACACCGCCGGGGTACCGAGGAAGCCATCGATCGACTGGAAGATGTTGTTGCTGGTAAAGGGCGGTCCGGTGATCCCTAGCGAGTCGGCGAGTGACTGCAGATCCGCCGCCTGGAACAGGCTGTTGGCGTCCTCCAGGGAAGAAGCCGCCGGGTCGACGGTCGACACCAGCGGTGTCACCGGCTGCAACATCGCCGCCGCCATATCTGAGGCGGCCTGGTAAGCGGTCATCGCGGTGGCGTCCTGCACCCACATTTCGGAGTACTCCGTCTCCAGCTCCATCAGCAGCGGGAGGCTGAACGGGACCGTCGCGAGCGCGGCCGCGTACTCCGCGCGGTTGGTGAAGACCAGCGCCGGGCTCACCACCCCGGCGTATGCCGCCTCGAAAGCGGCCGCCGACGATGAGGCCGCGGCGCTCGCCTGCTCGAGCGCGGCCGCCGTGTCGGTCAGGTAGGTCAAGATCGGCTGTGCCGCGGTCGCGGCCGCGGACGACCCACCACCGGTCCACGCGTCGGTCGTCAGCGTCGTGATGATCGATTCCCACGACGTTGCCGTGGTGCTCACCTCGGCGGCCAGGTTGGCGTACGCGGTGGCGGCGGCCATCAATGGCGCCGAGCCCGGGCCGGTCCACACGAGCGTCGAGGTGATCTCCGGAGGTAGTGCTGCAAAGTCCATAACCATTTTTTGTATCCCGCTCCTCTTATCGGTCGAATGTGTGAATTAGGTCGGCGCCGCGGTCTAGACGGCGGTCAATTTCGGCATGACGATCGGCTTGACGCCGTAACGCGGCGCACCGAAGCCGGAAGAGGCGCGTCCCGCGCCGGTGACCATGCCGGGCATGCCGGCCATCGGGGTGCCCGTGGCCTGCGGTGCCGCTCCGGTCCAGCCCACGGTGTGCAGCGGAGTGGCGGTGGCGCCCGCCACCGGAGTGACCTGACTGCCGACCCAGCTCGGGGGCACCGACATGTTGCCGACCAGGGTGCCCTGGCCGATGCCGATCACCGGCATCGCGCCACCCATGCCGCCCATGCCGACCGGCATCGGGGTCGTCGAGGCGGCGAGGTCCGCGGCGCCAGCGGCGGCGGCGGCGTCACCGATCGTGTCGCTGGCGGCGGGAAGCAGACCACCACCGGCCATACCGACCAGGTTCGATGCGGCCGAAGCCCAGTTGCCGGCACCGATGTTCAAGATGTTGGCACTGTTACCGGAGAGGCCGAAGATCCCACCGAGCATCGTCGGGTTGGTGAAGTTACCGGTACCACCGAGCAGGTACTGCAGCCAGTCGAGGGCGGTGCTGCCGGGGCCGGGAGCCTGGACCTGCGAAATCGGATCCGACAGGAGGCTCATCTGCGACGGGTCGGCTTCTTGCAGCAGAGCCTGGGCCGCATTGGTGGCCTCGGCGTCGCTGTAGCTGTTGGAGCTGGTGCCCAGGTTGGTCGTGTACGTCTCCAGCTGGGTCTGAGCCTCGGCGGCGGTGGTCTGGTACGTGGTGCCGAACGCCGAGAAGATCGCCGCTTGCTGGAGCGAAACCGAATCGGCCCCGGCGGGAGCGACAACCGTGGTTGCGGCCGCGGCGCCCGCGTTTTGCGCCGCCAAGTTGGCGTTGATCGCTTCCAGCTGCCCCTGCGCGGCAAGCAACTCTTCAGTCACTGTTGTCAGGAATGACATGCATTGCTCCTCTAGTGTTCGAACCATGTCGACCCAAAGAACTGGGTCAACCCTGAGTGGTGGCGTACGAGCCCCTGTGTACTGGCGTAAGGCTAATTTCCCCACTGGCCAAGTTCCCGATCGAAAGGGCGTGGGTGACCGGCGTTTACGGCGTATTAACGGTTGCGCTTGCAGTGTTAACAAGGTCTTGATGGCCGACATGGCGGTGTCATCTGTTAGGCAGGGCCGAATAGCTGAAAGTCCCGCGGGGCGCGCATCGTACGCCGAGTGCCGCGTGCACGCACGTCCTGATTTCGGCCAGATTCGGGCGGGATGCGGTGTCCCGTGACCGGGTTCGGCGCGCTACATTCGCCGCCGGGGCCCCCATAGCCCAATTGGCAGAGGCAGCGGACTTAAAATCCGCCCAGTGTCGGTTCGAGTCCGACTGGGGGCACAGGGGTAATGGACACTCGCGCGACCTGAACGTCCCGACATGGAACAGGAACCAAATCTGGTGACGACCTTCATGGTTCCGGCGTCGTGAAGCCCGCGAGCCTGGCAGCGCTCACGCCCAAGAAAAAATGCTGCCGCAGTAAACCCCGGTGCAAACGGTGCCCGGTCGTCGTTCACAAAGTGCTCAAGGCCCAACGCATGATGATCAGCGGCAAGGACCTCGAAAAGGTGTACAAGCGGGCCAGGAAGGCCTAGCTGGTCCGCTTTACATTTTGCTGCGGTTCTGCGGGCAGTACGCCGCGACCGCCGCGCCGACGATGCTGCCGGCACCCATGTTGCTCACCCCGAGCGCCTTCTTCACGTCGTCGACGGTTTGGGCCATCGTGTCCCCGGCGTCGAAGTCCTGACACACCGCGTGACCGGCATTGATCATCATGCCGTCCTGGCCTTGGGGCCAGGACAGACCGCGCTGCTGCAACGTGCGCAGGAACGTGTCATCCGCCGCGTCGGCGTGCGCGATCGGGGCGGCGGCGAGGGCAACAAGACCGGTCACCACGGCAGCGATCGGGCTCGCCAACCATGCCGTGTTCTTCATTCGTCTACTCCTTGGTGAATCAGGCAGGACCAAAATCCTAACTTTGTCTTGACGCTATGTCTTGGCAACGGCTTTACCGGTATCCGCCGGCTGGCTGGGCTTTTCTCCGGCATGCGGTGTGAGATGCGTCCCAGCGCAAGCCATTACGCTCCATGTTCGCCCGCATCGATGGCCATCGCCAGGAAGTCCAGACGCCACAGTTCCTGAAAAAGCTTGCGCGCGAAGTCCTCGGCGACGCTGCCGGGAGTGTCACCACCGCCCGGCGCGGCCTCGGCGGCGATCGCGCGGATGCTGCGATGGCCGTCGACGAGCTGCGCGAACTGCAGCTCGGCCGGGCCGAGCCGCACCCGATAGCCGGGTCCCAGCAGATCCGATTCGGACAGCAGGCACGCGGTGCGCGACATCGGAACGTAGTCCAGCGCCCGGTCCGTCGTGAAATCGATCGTGTACTGCTCTTTCGGACGGTCCGGACGGCAGGCCATGAAGAAATGCGTCGCGTTCGAAGTTTGCAGCCGTTCCATCACCGACCACAGTTCGGCGTCGGGCAGTTTCGCCAGGTGACTTCCGAATTTGCTTGCCGGAGTGAATATTTCGTGCGGATAGTACGGCGCCTTGTGGAACCACCCCTGAAATGTGAGCCCGGCCGAGGTGACCAGATCAACGCACTCGTCGACGGTGTAGTTGCGCGCGCGACCGTGCAGAAAGGTATCGACGAGCGCGCCGTCGGTCTGCAGGTCGCGGGCCACCGTCAAGTAACTCCGGACGGGATGATCCGGGGGCAGCGCCGCGATGATGTCCTTGACCGCCTGCACCGACGCGTCGTCCTGGGCGAGCCCCAGGTCGCGGAAGACCGACTCGAGCAGTTCGACCCCGGCGCGGCCGTACTTGGCGTAGAGCATCACCCCCATCGCGCCGTCGCGGCGCAGCCGGCCGGCGAGCGCCGTCATGCCGGTCAACGGGTCGGCCATGTGGTGCAGAACGCCGGTGGACACGATCAGGTCGAAGTCGCGGTCCAGCGCCGACGCCTCTTCGATGGGAAGCAGGTGCAGTTCCAGGTTGTCCAGGCCGTGCTTGTCCTTTAAATACCGCTGATGGTCCAGCGCCGATTGGCTGACGTCGATCGCCACCACCCTGGCGGCCCGGTTGGTGAAGGCGAACACCGACGCCTGGTTGGCGCCGCATCCGGCGATCAGAATGTCGAGGTCGGGCCGATAGCCCCGGTCGGGCCACAACACCCGGTGGGCATAGAACGGGTCGAACCACTCCCAGTTGTTCTTCGAGTAGGCCTCGAGGTCGTCAATGGGAGGCGGGTACTGCCACCGATCGTATTGCCGGGAGACCACGTCGTCGCGCGGATCGTCGTTCACTACAGAGGCAATGTAATGGGTTTGCCCGGCAACCGCAGGATGCCGATCCGCCGCGATGCGGTGGTGCTCGCCGGTGTAGGAGCCGGCAACTCATACACTGGCCCACCGTGGGCATGCTCTTCGGATTTGCGCCGTGGCTTATTTACTGGGTGCTGGTCGGCAACGTCCCCTTCAAGACCGCGGTGGTGGTCGCACTGGTGATCGCCATCGGCGCGTTTGCGATCGGGCGTGCCCTGGGTAAAGCGGGCGGCACCCTGGAGATCGGGGCGGTAGCCACGTTTGCGGTGCTGACGGTGCTGACGTTCACGCTCAGCGAGACGTTCATGCACCGGTGGATACAGCCGCTCAGCAGCGGCGGGATCTTCCTGGTGGCCCTGATCGGGCAGCTGGTCGGCAAGTCGTTCGTGCGCGAGTTCGCCGCGGCCGAGCAGCCTCCCGATGTGGTCAAGACCGAGCTGTTCGATCGCATCACCGACGTGTTGTCCTGGATCTGGATCGCCGCGTTCGCCGGCATGACGGTGTCGTCCGCGATTCCACCGGTCCTCGAGGAGTTCGGGGGACAGGCGGCGACGATCCTCGACACGAAGACCCCGCTGCTGTTCATCTGCTACTGGGTGATCCCGTACTCGTTGCTGGGGCTGGCGGCGCTGGCGTCGCGGTATGTCCCGGAGCGGATGCTGGTCGGGATCGACGACCTGGCCCGGGAAACCTCGTTCGTCGCCTACGACGAAGCCACGATCGACGAGCTGTACTTCCTGGCCCAGGAGCACGCGAATCGGGAGGTCGGCCCGGGCAAGGAGGCGTACAACGTGAAGGTCGGGGGGATGGGAACGCCGCTGACCGGCGACGAGGCGCGCAAGTCGTGGCCCTCGTCCTACAAGGTGCGAGACAAGAAGCATTAGAGCGCGACATCTGCTCGCGTGACATTCATCAGCGAGACAACTTCCACTTGTTAGGTCGGTCGCATGGCATCCAAGAGGATCTGGCCCGTCGCTGCCGTGACCGTGCTCATCACGGTGGCGGCCTGCTCGTCAGGCCATTCCGGGTCGAGCACTAAGCCGGATTTCCGCACGCCCGCCGGCAAGGCGCTTACCATCACCCCGGATCAGATGCTGGCCGCGACCGAGGGCGATACGCCGGTGGCATACGCCAAACCGGAGCACGGCACCATCACCTACGGCACCGACGGCACGATGATCTACACCCCGGACGCCGGGTTCACCGGCACCGACCAGCTCCACCTCACCAGCACCCCCAGCGTCAAGCTCTATGCCGAGAACCTGCCGCCGATCGCCACCATCGGCGGCGTCGCGATCCAGGCCAACGCGCATGGTTCGGCGATCGCCCCTGTCCCGGGCAGCTCGAATGAGATTTACGGCCTGACCGATCGCGGCCCCAACGTGCCCGGGCGCACGCCGAACGAAATCGTCTTTCCGATACCGGATTTCCACCCGCAGATCGCCAAGCTGAAGCTCGCCGACGGGGTGGCGTCGGTGGAGCAGATCATCACGCTGGCGGGCAAGGACGGTGCGCCCCTGGTCGGGCTGTCCTACCCGCAGGCAGGCTTCGGCGAGTCGGCGGTCGACATCAACGGCGCGCCGCTGCCGCCGTCGGATCACGGTCTGGACGGCGAAGGCTTGGTCGCCCTGTCCGACGGTACCTTCTGGGTTTCCGACGAATACGGCCCGTTCATCGTCCACTTCGACGCCAATGGCAAAGAGCTGGAACGTCTTTCGCCATTCGACGGAACGTTGCCCAAGGAGTTGTCGCTGCGCAGCCCGAACCAGGGCCTGGAGGGCCTGACGCTGACCCCCGACGGCTCGACGCTGGTCGGCATCATGCAGTCGGGGCTGCAGACTCCGGGGCTGGTCGGCCCGTCGGTGTCGGTCCCGATGACCCGCATCGTCACGATCAAACTCGCCAACCACAGCGACGTGCATGAGTACCTCTACCCGCTGGCCAACCCGCAGCAGACCAAGGTCGCGGTCTCGGAAATCACCGCGGTCAGCAACACCACCTTCCTCGTCGACGAGCTGGACGGCGAGCCACAGCCCAACGGCAACAAGAAGATTTATCTCGCCGACATCTCCGGGGCCACCGATGTCGGCCCCCGGGCGTCGGTGCCCGGGGCGAGCTATCAGGCCGACCGCGGCGGCCTGCTGATCAACGGGGTTCCGATCGAAACCTTCGTCGGGATCATCGGCGTCGAGGCGGCCACCGACAAGCTCAGCGCCGCCGGGATCCAGGTGGCCGGCAAGAAGCTCAAGCTCGATCTCACCGATCTGCTGCGTTCGTTGTCGGCCGAAGGCAACTTCTTCGGCCACGCCAAGATCGAAGGCGTTATCACCCCGGACGGCGGAAAGACGTTATTCATTGCCAACGACAGTGATTTCGGCCTGGACGGGCTGGCCTCCACCACCCCGCCGTTTGCCCTGAAGCCCAAGATGCAGCCCAACGGCGCCCAGGACAATGGCGAGATTCTGACCGTCGACATGAGAAAACTGCCTCCCACGATGGAAGCCGAGACGATCCCGATCAAGGTCGGCTGAGCCCCGCTCCGAAGTTCGGATACGTTGGTTTTCGGCGGGCGCACCCCCACCAGCACCCGAACGAGCCGCACGCGCTCCGCACTCGATTGCGGCCCAGCAAGGAGCACCTCGATGAACGCGGTCAGCCCGGATGCCATTCGCGCGGAGACGATCACCATCACCGGCCACGGTGGCGATGAGATCGAGGCCTATCGCGCTTCTCCAGTTTCCGAGCCGCTCGCCGAAGGATCGCGCGGCGGCATCGTCTGGATCCATCACATGCCCGGTTACGACCGGGAAACCAAGGAGTTCGTTCGCCGGCTTGCCGTCAGCGGCTACCACACCGTGGCGCCGAACCTGTACTCCCGCGAGGCGCCGGGCGCCGCTCCCGACGACGCGGCCGCGACGGTCCGTGCGGCCGGTGGCGTGCCCGACGAGCGGCTGGTCGGTGATGTCGCGGGCGCGATCGAGCACCTGCGGTCGTTGCCCGGCGCCAACGGGAAGTTCGGCGTCATCGGGCATTGCTCGGGTGGGCGGCACGCGTACCTGGCGGCGTGCTCGCTGCCGTTGGACGCCGTGGTGGATTGCTACGGCGGCCGCGTCGTCGAGGATGCTCGGGAGGGAATGCCCAAGGCCATGAAGCCGATCCTGCACCTGGCGCCGAACCTAAGCTGTCCGCTGCTGGGCCTGTTCGGCAACGACGATGTGTTCCCGACGCCCGCCGCGGTGGCCAAGCTGGACGCCGAGCTGACCAAGCTGGACAAGCCGCACGAGTTCCATTCGTATGACGGCGCGGGCCACGCCTTCTTCTCCGTCGACCGGCCCGCGTACCGTCCGGAGGCCGCGGTGGACGGCTGGCGCCGCATCGACGAATTCTTCGGCATTTACCTGAAAGGCTAGGCGCAGCAAGCCATGTGCACACATCTCACCGAGCACGTCGAGATCGACGGCAGCGGCAAGGGTCCGGTGGGCTGGTTCCGCGCCCACCGCGCGACCGTCTACGTCGATCACGCCGTGCACGCGCCCTACACCCACACGGTCAACATCGACGTGATCAACCCCGAGCTGGGGCCCGTCGGCACGGGTCGCCCTGGAACTCACCGAGGAAAGCGCGCTGGCGCTGGCCGACGCGATCCACAAGGCGATTGCGAATGCGCCGGTCGGTCTCGCGTCCAAGGACCAGTAGGTGACTGATGACGATCGAGCCTGACTACCCGCAGCTGGCCGCGGCCCGGGGGCGCATCGAGCCCGTACCGCGGCGGGTCCGGGGTTTCCTGGGCGACGAGCTGGTCTTCGATACCACCGCGGCGCGCTATGTGTGGGAAATCCCTTACTACCCGGCCTATTACGTGCCGCTGACCGACGTGCGCCCCCGAGTTCCTGCGCGACGAGAACCACGCGCAGAAGGTGCAGTTCGGGCCGTCGCGGCTGCACGCGCTGGTCGGGGCGGGCCAGGCGCACCCGTCGGCGGCGCGGGTGTTCGACGCCGACGCCGACAGCCCTGTCGCGGGCACGGTGCGCTTCGAATGGGACGCGTTGCGCTGGTTCGAGGAAGACGAGCCCATCTACGTGCACCCGCGCAACCCGTACTCCCGCGTCGACGCGCTGCGCTCGCACCGGCACATCCGGGTCGAGCTGGACGGCGTCGTGCTGGCCGACACCAAAACGCCGGTGCTTCTCTTCGAAACCGGTTTGCCGACAAGGTATTACATCGACCCCACCGACGTTTCCTTCGCGCATCTGGAGCCCAGTCCAACGCAGACGCAATGCCCGTACAAAGGGGTGACGTCCGGCTACTGGTCGGTGCGCATCGGCGACACCGTGCACGCGGACCTCGCCTGGACGTATCACTTTCCCCTGCCGGCGGTCGGCCAGATCGCGGGGCTGGTGGCGTTCTACAACGAGAAGCTCGACATCGCCGTCGACGGCGTCAGCCTTGCCCGGCCGAAGACCCAGTTCAGCTAATTGCGCCGCGACATACCGAGGCCGGCAAATGTGACATATGCCTCTTTTTGCCGGTGAAGCTAATAGATTCTTATCCGACTATTCGCTCGGCGTGCGCCAATCGGTTAGCTGCTATGCGCATATATGCAGCTGTCTAGCTTCAACCTTGTTCGCTCGGGGGTGGCCGTGTATATACTCGGTAACCATCACCTGAGCGAATCCTGAGGCCGCTCGGTGATTTAGCCGACAGCGTCGACATTAATGGTTTTTTGCCGAAATTCGGCCGGTAAAATTTGTGCAGACCAGCGCATTTTTTTCGGGCGCTGAAATGCGGTTATCGACATCGATAGCGAAGGCGGTACCAACGTGAGCGAAACCAACGGCCGGGAGGCCGCCCGCGAGATCGTCGAGATGGACCCGACACCGATCGCCCCGGTGGCCGTCGAGATTGCCGTCGACAACGGCCCGATCAGCGGCATCGCGATCAGCCCCGACGGCGGCCGGCTGTTGGCGACTCACTGCGGATCCGACAGCGTCTCGGTGATCGACACCGACACGTTTCGGGTCGTCGACACGATCGACGGCGTCGACGAGCCGTTCGCCATCGCGATGGGCGGCGGCCGGGCATACGTCAGCACGGTGTCGACGGCCTACGACGCGATCCAGACCATCGACATCGCCACCAACGCGGTGGTCGCGACGCATCCGCTGGCACTGAGCGTGAGCGATCTGGCGGTCGATGCCGCCGGGCGGAAGGTGTACGCCAGCCGCAACGCCGCCGGTGTCGCCGACGTCGCCGTGCTGGACACCGCGACCGGAAAGGTCCGCGCGATCAAGGTCGCGGACGCGGTGCCGGGGGACCGCCACCGAATGCGTGCGGGTCAGCCCCGACGGATCGCGGGCGTACGTGGGTGTCAACGGGCCGGCCGGTGGCCGGCTGGTGGTGCTCGGAACGAAAGCCGAGGCCGCGCGCCGCCCCTCCTGGCGGACAAAGCGCGCCCCGGTCCAGCAGGCCGCGCTGCGGGTGATCGCAACCGTGGAGATCGGCTTGCCCGTCCGCGACGTCGCGCTGAGCCCTAACGGCGCGATCGCCTACGTGGCGAGTTGTGCCCCCGAGGTCGGAGTCGTGGTCGATGTGGTCGACACCCGGACCAACAAGATCACCAACACGCGCAAGGTCGGCGAGATCGGCGGCATTCTGACCGGGATGACGCTGTCGGCCGACGGTGACCGCGTTTACCTGGTCAGCGACGACAACGTCACCGTGCTGTGCACGCTGACCCACGACGTCATCGCGACGCTCGGGGCCGGCATGCAGCCGTCCTGCGTGGTGGAAAGCCCGGATGGCACGCGCCTTTACATCGCGGGCTACTCCGGCGCGGTGGGCGTCACGCCGATCGCGTCGGCCACGCCGTTGGCCATCGAGGCCGCCCTCGCCGATAGCGCGCTGTCGCCGACCGGTTGGCTGGTGCCCGACCTCGTGCCGCACGAGCCCGTGCTCGCCTAAAAGTCGGCAGGTCCGACCCCGGACAACACACTTTGTCAGGGGAATCTCGCCCCCCGGTCTGGCGCGGCGATACCATTCGCCCGACCGACCATGAGGCGGTGCTGCGCCAAGACGGTAAGGCGGTAGATCGATGGACAGCACGATGCAGGACTTTCCGTTGACAATCACCGCCATCATGCGGCACGGCTGCGGTGTGCACGGGGGCCGAACGGTCACGACCGCGACGGGTGACGGGTACCGCCACACCACCTACCGCGAATTGGGTCAGCAGGCCGCCCAGCTGGCAAACGCGTTGCGCGGCGTCGGCGTGACCGGAGACCAGCGCGTCGCGACGTTCATGTGGAACAACGCCGAGCACCTCACGGCCTACCTCGCGGCCCCGTCGATGGGTGCCGTGCTGCACACCTTGAACATCCGGCTCTTCCCCGAGCAGATCGCCTACGTCGCCAACGAAGCCGAAGACCAGGTCGTGCTGGTGGATATGTCGCTGGCCAAACTGCTCGCTCCGGTACTGCCCGAGCTCGAAACCGTGCACACCGTGATCGCGGTCGGCGACGGCGACACGGCGCCGCTGCAGGAGTCGGGCAAGACAGTGCTGCGGTATGCGGAGCTACTCGAGGGTCAGTCGACCGAATTCGACTGGCCTCGCATCGACGAGTATTCAGCCGCCGCGATGTGCTACACCAGCGGCACCACTGGCAACCCCAAAGGTGTTGTCTACAGCCATCGTTCGAGCTTCCTGCACACGATGGCCACGTGCAGCACCAACGGGATCGGGGTCGGGGCCTGCGATCGGGTGTTGCCGGTCGTGCCGATGTTCCACGCCAATGCGTGGGGACTGCCGTATGCGGCCCTGATGGCCGGCGCCGACTTGGTGCTGCCCGATTGCCATCTCGGTGCCCGGTCGGTGATCGACATGGTCGAGAAGCTACGACCCACCCTGGCCGGCGCGGTGCCGACCATCTGGAACGACGTGATGCACCACCTCGAAAAGGACCCGGACCACGACATCTCGTCGCTGCGCCTGGTGGCCTGCGGCGGCTCGGCCGTGCCGGTGTCGATGATGCGCACTTTCGAAGACAAGTACGACGTCCAGATCCGGCAGTTGTGGGGCATGACCGAAACGTCACCCGCTGGCCACCATGGCCTGGCCGCCGCCGGGTACCCCGGACGACCGGCACTGGGCCTACCGAGCGACCGTGGGCCAGCCGATCTGCGGCGTGGAGATGCGCATCGTTTCCGACGACGGCACGGTGTTGCCGAACGACGGCCAGGCCGTGGGAGAGGTGGAGGTCCGCGGCCCGTGGATCACCGGCTCCTACTACCGCGGCCGGGACGATTCCAAATTCGATTCCGGCTGGTTGCGCACCGGCGATGTCGGCCGCATCGACGGGGAAGGCTTCACCACCCTCACCGACCGCGCCAAGGACGTGATCAAGTCCGGCGGGGAGTGGATCTCGTCGGTCGAGCTGGAGAATTGCCTGATCGGCCACCCGGACGTGCTCGAGGCCGCCGTTGTCGGAGTTCCCGACGAACGCTGGCAGGAACGCCCGCTTGCCGTCGTCGTCCTCAACGAGGGAGCGTCGGTGAGCGCCGGTGAGTTGCGAAAGTTCCTCTCGGACAATGTCGTTCGTTGGTGGCTGCCCGAGCGCTGGGCGTTCGCCGACGAGATCCCGCGCACCAGCGTGGGCAAGTACGACAAGAAGACGATCCGATCCCGGCACGCGGACAACGGCTATGAGGTCACCGAGGTGCGGGATTGAACCTCGCGCAGTGAAAGGGATTAATTCCATGGCACATTCGCGTGTCTTCTCCGAATCGCTGGTCATGCCGCTTCCGGTCGAGCAGGCGTTCGCGCGCACGCTGCCGGTGCCGCTCACCGAGGTCTTCAGCCGCCGGCACGGACTGTTTCCGTCGATCAAAGAGGTGCGCGACCAGACCGGCGGGTGGGATGCCGCGGGCCAGACCCGCACCGTGGTGATGGCCGGCGGCGGCAGCACGCGCGAAGAACTCACCAGCGTCGACCCGCCCCCGATCGTTCGGCTACCGGCTCAGCGACGTCACCGGCCCGCTGGCGTTGCTGGTCGACCACGTGCTGGGTGAGTGGACCTTCACCCCGGCCGCCGGCGGCACCGAGGTCACCTGGCGCTGGGACATTCACCCGCGCTCACCGCTTTCCGCGTTGGTGCTCCCGGTGTTCGGCCGGATGTGGAAGGGGCTACGCGCGCCAGGCACTGAACGACCTGTCCGGGATGCTGACGCGCTGACCCCCGCAACCGTATTCGGTACGGTCGAGCCCATGTGTCGACTCTTTGGCCTGCACGCCGGGACGCACGCCTGCGCCGCTACGTTCTGGCTGCTGGACGCACCGGACAGCCTGGCCGAGCAGAGCCGGCGCAATCCCGACGGCACCGGCCTGGGGGTCTTCGACGCCAACGGCGAACCGCGGGTCTACAAGGAGCCGATCGCGGCGTGGCAGGACGCCGACTTCGCCACTGAGGCACACCGCAAGACCGGTACGACGTTCATCGCCCATGTGCGCTACGCGACGACCGGCTCGCTCGACGTCCACAACACCCACCCGTTCCTGCAGGACGGCCGGATCTTCGCGCACAACGGTGTGCTCGAGGGGCTCGACAAGCGGCTGCGCGAGGTCGGCGCCGACGAATTGGTGCTGGGTCAAACCGATTCGGAGCGGGTGTTCGCGTTGATGACCGCCTCGATCCGCGCGGCCGGTGGTGACGTCTCCGCCGGCATCACCGACGCGATGACCTGGCTCGCGGCGAACGTGCCGATCTATGCAGTCAACGTGCTGCTGTGCACGGCCACGGACATGTGGGCGATGCGCTACCCGGCAACTCACCAGCTCTGCCTGCTGGACCGGCGCGACGAGTCGGCCGACACACCCGACCCAGCGTTTGATTTGCGTACCAAGCGAATTCACGC
>JAQISU010000842.1:2500-16308 GCA_029339505.1 Unio delphinus | reverse complement strand
ACGGACCAACCGATTTTCATGCGGCATGCACCGTCCGATGCGTCTCTGCCTGCCCTATCCGACGGTTTGGGGCATGTCACCCCAATGCCATGGGCCCAGCAGACAACTTGAATCCACCGAATGTCGCGCCTTGGAAACACGGCCTTGGCTCAACACGGCGGGGAAAGGAGACCCTGTTGAGCTTCTCTCTCAGGTTTTAGGGGCGGAATTTTGGCCATATCTTGGCCATTACAGTGTGAAAAAATTTTCACAGTTGTGAAAAAATGTCACAGTGCTGAAAAAAGTGTCAGACATGGAAAATGAAGTCAATAGCGTATTTAAAGCGAATGTCGCGCCTTGAACTATTGCATAGTACCATCCGTCTGCTACCTACTACGGACGAACGGACCATCCGATTTTCATGGGGTTTTCACCGTCCGATGCGTCTTAGCCTACCCTATCCGACGGTGTCTGGTACGTCACCGTCTTACCAAGGGCCCAGCCAGCAACTTCTATCCACCGAATGTCGCGCCTTGAAAACACGGGCTTGGCACAAAACGGCGGGAAAGGAGACCCTGTTGAGCTTCTCTCTCAGGTTTTAGGGGCGGAATTTTGCCCATATCTTGGCCATTGTGGCCAAAAATGAGCCATTGTTGCCGAAAATGAGCCATAACAGTGCGTAAAACTTTACGCACTTGCGTCAATATTTACGCAAGTTTGCGTAAATATTTACGCAACATGGAAAATGAAGGAATGAATGAAATCGCCTATTTAAAGCGAAATAAATGGGTTGGAGGTGAATATTTGAAGCGGAATGGAATGGGTATATTAAATTTGAAATTCGAAATTGAAATATTCCCATTGGGGACCGAATTATTAGCAAAAAACTGTGTTTTCGGTCGGTTTTTTGACTTTATGAACAAAAAGGGAGAGGTTCGAATCCCGCTGATGAAAGGTGGTCGTAGCCCTTGGCAAGACCTATCTGCCAAAGCAAACCCCATGAAAATATTCACAGCCGTTACCGAGATATTCCAAAAAATAACAACCAAAAATGACACAAGGGGCAAAGCCCTGAGAGCCAGGCCGTTTGCCGGGACCCTTCCGGGGGGAAAATTACAAGGCCCGTATCTCCGCTACCCCTGCCCCTAGCTCCTTCAAGCACCCATGCCTGGCTTCGTCTCGGCGAGACCTACACGCACATGTAAGGCATTGGCCGCTTGCTCATTCCCCGGCAGAGTTAGGGTCGACAACGTGATTTCCCCGAGACCACCACGGGAGAAATTGGCTTTCTCCAGGACCCCCCCTCCTTGGGAAACTTGCTATGCCTGTATCTCCGCTGTCCCTGGACCTACCTCAACGAAGGACCCATGCTTGAATTTGTCTCGGCGAGACCTACACGCACATGTAAGGCATTGGCCGCTTGCTCACTCCCCGGCAGAGTTAGGGTCGACAACGTGATTTCCCCGTGAGCACCACGGGAGAAATTGGCTTTCTCCAGGGCACCCCCTCCTGGGGAAACTTGCAATGCCTGTATCTCCGCCGTCCCTGGACCTACCTCCTTGAGCGACCCATGCATGGCTTTGTCTTGACGAGACCTACACGCCAGTGCAAACTGTTTGAAAATATTTCAGTTCCTTACCGAGATATTCCATTTCCAGTGAAAAATGAAAAGTGACCTTTTGTTCGGTCATATAATTCGACGCAGTCACGGTTTGGACCCTTTGCGGTGCTTTTGTCCCAGGCAATTTGGTTTTTTCTAGGTAGAACACACCGAGAGCGACCTGCCTGCACAAACCCCATTGAAATCTTCCCATTGGGGACCGAGTTATTAGCAAAAAACTGTGTTTTCGGTCGGTTTTTTGCACTTTATCGAGGGAAAAGGAGAGGTTCGAATCCCGCTAATGACAGTGTGTCGTAGCCCTTTCCAGGACCTATCTGCCAAAGCAAACCCCATGAAAATATTCCAAGCCGTTACCGAGATATTGCAAAAAATAACAACCAAAAATGACACAAGGGGCAAAGCCGTGAGAGCCAGGCCGTTTGCCGGACCCTTCCCGGGGGAAAATTACAAGGCCCGTATCTCCGCT
The DNA here is from genome assembly GCA_029339505.1 of Unio delphinus. NCBI lineage: Eukaryota > Metazoa > Mollusca > Bivalvia > Unionida > Unionidae > Unio > Unio delphinus. The sequence continues at coordinate 14,242 of JAQISU010000842.1, read as the reverse complement.
ACCCCTGCCCCTAGCTCCTTCAAGCACCCATGCCTGGCTTCGTCTCGGCGAGACCTACACGCACATGTAAGGCATTGACCGCTTGCTCACTCCCCGGCAGAGTTATGGTCGACAACGTGATTTCCCCGAGACCACCACGGGAGAAATTGGCTTTCTCCAGGACACCCCCTCCTTGGGAAACTTGCTATGCCTGTATCTCCGCTGTCCCTGGACCTACCTCAACGAAGGACCCATGCTTGAATTTGTCTGGGAGAGACCTACACGCACATGTAAGGCATTGGCCGCTAGCTCGCTCCCCGGCAGAGTTATGGTCGACAACGTGATTTCCCCTGAGCACCAGGGGAGAGACTGGCTTCGTCCACGGGACCCCTCGCGGGGACCATTACAATGTCTGTGTCTCCGCTATTCCTGAACCTACCTCCACGAACGACCCATGCTTGCCTTCGTCTCGGAGAGACCTACACGCACATGTAACGCATTGGCCGCTAGCTCGCTCCCCGGCAGAGTTATGCTCGACAACGTGATTTCCCCGTGAGCACCACGGGAGAAATTGGCTTTCTCCAGGGCACCCCTTCCTTGTTAAACTTGCAATGCATGTATCTCCGCTGTCCCTGAACCTACCTCGACGAACGACCCATGCTTGCCTTCGTCTCGGCGAGACCTACACGCACATGTAAGACATTGGCCGCTAGCTTGCTCCCCGGCAGAGTTATGGTCGACAACGTGATTTCCCCGTGAGCACCACGGGAGAAATTGGCTTTCTCCAGGGCACCCCCTCCTTGGGAAACTTGCAATGCCTGTATCTCCGCTGTCCCTGGACCTACCTCCACGAACGACCCATACTTGCCTTCGTCTCGGCGAGACCTACACGCACATGTAAGGCATTGGCCGCTAGCTCGCTCTCCGGACGAGTTATGGTCAACAACGTGATTTCTCCGTGAGCACCACGGGAGAAATTGGCTTTCTCCAGGGCACCCCTTCCTTGTTAAAATTGCAATGAATGTGTCTCCGCTGTCCCTGGACCTACCTCGACGAACGACCCATGCTTGCCTTCCTCTTGGCGAGACCTACACGCACATGTAAGGCATTGGCCGCTAGCTTGCTCCCCGGCAGAGTTATGGTCGACAACGTGATTTCCCCGTGAGCACCACGGGAGAAATTGGCTTTCTCCAGGGCACCCCCTCCTTGTTAAACTTGCAATGCCTGTATCTCCGCTGTCCCTGGACCTACCTCCACGAACGACCCATACTTGCCTTTGTCTCGGCGAGACCTACACGCACATGTAAGGCATTGGCCGCTAGCTCGCTCTCCGGACGAGTTATGGTCGACAACGTGATTTCCCCGTGAGCACCACGGGAGAAATTGGCTTTCTCCAGGGCACCCCTTCCTTGTTAAACTTGCAATGCATGTATCTCCGCTGTCCCTGGACCTACCTCGACGAACGACCCATGCTTGCCTTCGTCTTGGCGAGACCTACACGCACATGTAAGGCATTGGCCGCTAGCTTGCTCCCCGGCAGAGTTATGGTCGACAACGTGATTTCCCCGTGAGCACCACGGGAGAAATTGGCTTTCTCCAGGGCACCCCCTCCTTGGGAAACTTGCAATGCCTGTATCTCCGCTGTCCCTGGACCTACCTCCACGAACGACCCATACTTGCCTTCGTCTTGGCGAGACCTACACGCACATGTAAGGCATTGGCCGCTAGCTTGCTCTCCGGACGAGTTATGGTCGACAACGTGATTTCCCCGTGAGCACCACGGGAGAAATTGGCTTTCTCCAGGGCACCCCCTCCTTGGGAAACTTGCAATGCCTGTATCTCCGCTGTCCCTGGACCTACCTCCACGAACGACCCATACTTGCCTTCGTCTCGGCGAGACCTACACGCACATGTAAGGCATTGGCCGCTAGCTCGCTCTCCGGACGAGTTATGGTCAACAACGTGATTTCTCCGTGAGCACCACGGGAGAAATTGGCTTTCTCCAGGGCACCCCGTCCTTGTTAAACTTGCAATGCATGTGTCTCCGCTGTCCCTGGACCTACCTCGACGAACGACCCATGCTTGCCTTCCTCTTGGCGAGACCTACACGCACATGTAAGGCATTGGCCGCTAGCTTGCTCCCCGGCAGAGTTATGGTCGACAACGTGATTTCCCCGTGAGCACCACGGGAGAAAGTGGCTTTCTCCAGGGCACCCCCTCCTTGGGAAACTTGCAATGCCTGTATCTCCGCTGTCCCTGGACCTACCTCCACGAACGACCCATACTTGCCTTCGTCTCGGCGAGACCTACACGCACATGTAAGGCATTGGCCGCTAGCTCGCTCTCCGGACGAGTTATGGTCGACAACGTGATTTCCCCGTGAGCACCACGGGAGAAATTGGCTTTCTCCAGGGCACCCCTTCCTTGTTAAACTTGCAATGCATGTATCTCCGCTGTCCCTGGACCTACCTCGACGAACGACCCATGCTTGCCTTCGTCTTGGCGAGACCTACACGCACATGTAAGGCATTGGCCGCTAGCTTGCTCCCCGGCAGAGTTATGGTCGACAACGTGATTTCCCCGTGAGCACCACGGGAGAAATTGGCTTTCTCCAGGGCACCCCCTCCTTGGGAAACTTGCAATGCCTGTATCTCCGCTGTCCCTGGACCTACCTCCACGAACGACCCATACTTGCCTTCGTCTTGGCGAGACCTACACGCACATGTAAGGCATTGGCCGCTAGCTTGCTCTCCGGACGAGTTATGGTCGACAACGTGATTTCCCCGTGAGCACCACGGGAGAAATTGGCTTTCTCCAGGGCACCCCCTCCTTGGGAAACTTGCAATGCCTGTATCTCCGCTCTCCCTGGACCTACCTCCACGAACGACCCATACTTGCCTTCGTCTCGGCGAGACCTACACGCACATGTAAGGCATTGGCCGCTAGCTCGCTCTCCGGACGAGTTATGGTCGACAACGTGATTTCCCCGTGAGCACCACGGGAGAAATTGGCTTTCTCCAGGGCACCCCCTCCTTGGGAAACTTGCAATGCCTGTATCTCCGCTCTCCCTGGACCTACCTCCACGAACGACCCATACTTGCCTTCGTCTCGGCGAGACCTACACGCACATGTAAGGCATTGGCCGCTAGCTCGCTCTCCGGACGAGTTATGGTCGACAACGTGATTTCCCCGTGAGCACCACGGGATAAATTGGGTTTCTCCAGGGCACCCCTTCCTTGTTAAACTTGCAATGCATGTGTCTCCGCTGTCCCTGGACCTACCTCGACGAACGACCCATGCTTGCCTTCGTCTTGGCGAGACCTACACGCACATGTAAGGCATTGGCCGCTAGCTTGCTCCCCGGCAGAGTTATGGTCGACAACGTGATTTCCCCGTGAGCACCACGGGAGAAATTGGCTTCCTCCAGGGCACCCCTTCCTTGTTAAACTTGCAATGCATGTGTCTCCGCTGTCCCTGGACCTACCTCGACGAACGACCCATGCTTGCCTTCGTCTTGGCGAGACCTACACGCACATGTAAGGCATTGGCCGCTAGCTTGCTCTCCGGACGAGTTATGGTCGACAACGTGATTTCCCCGTGAGCACCACGGGAGAAATTGGCTTTCTCCAGGGCACCCCCTCCTTGGGAAACTTGCAATGCCTGTATCTCCGCTGTCCCTGGACCTACCTCCACGAACGACCCATACTTGCCTTCGTCTCGGCGAGACCTACACGCACATGTAAGGCATTGGCCGCTAGCTTGCTCTCCGGACGAGTTATGGTCGACAACGTGATTTCCCCGTGAGCACCACGGGAGAAATTGGCTTTCTCCAGGGCACCCCCTCCTTGGGAAACTTGCAATGCCTGTATCTCCGCTCTCCCTGGACCTACCTCCACGAACGACCCATACTTGCCTTCGTCTCGGCGAGACCTACACGCACATGTAAGGCATTGGCCGCTAGCTCGCTCTCCGGACGAGTTATGGTCGACAACGTGATTTCCCCGTGAGCACCACGGGAGAAATTGGCTTTCTCCAGGGCACCCCCTCCTTGTTAATTTTGCAATGCATGTATCTCCGCTGTCCCTGGACCTACCTCCACGAACGACCCATGCTCGGCTTCGTCTCGGCGAGACCTACACGCACATGTAAGGCATTGGCCGCTAGCTCGCTCTCCGGCAGAGTTATGGTCGACAACGAGATTTCCCCGTGAGCACCACGGGAGAAATTGGCTTTCTCCAGGGCACCCCTTCCTTGGGAAACTTGCAATGCCTGTATCTCCGCCGTCCCTGGACCTACCTCCTTGAACGACCCATGCACGGCTTTGTCTCGACAAGACCTACACGCCAGTGCAAACTGTTTGCCAAAAATTCCAGTTCCTTACCGATATGTTCCATTTCTAGTGAAAAATGAAAAGTGACCTTTTGTTCGGTCATTTAATTTGATGCAGTCACGGTTTGGACCCTTAGAGTTATAGGGTTAGGGTTACGGTTAACCCTAACCCTAACCCTAACCTAACCTAACCCTAAACCCTAAACCTAACCCTAAACCCTAACCCTAACGCTACCCCTGCCGCTAGCTCCTTCAAGCACCCATGCTTGAATTCGTCTCGGCCAGAACTACACGCACATGTAAGGCATTGGCTTCTAGCTCGCTCTCCGGCAGAGTTATGTTCGACAACGTGATTTCCCCGTGAGCACCACGGGAGAAATTGGCTTTCTCCTTGACACCCTCTCCTTGGGAAAATTGCAATGCCTGTATCTCCGCTGTCCCTGGACCTACCTGAACGAAGGACCCATGCTTGAATTTGTCTCGGCGAGACCTACACGCACATGTAAGGCATTGGCCGCTAGCTCGCTCTCCGGCAGAGTTATGGTCGACAACGTGATTTCCCCTGAGCACCAGGGGAGAGACTGGCTTCGTCCACGGGACCCCTCGCGGGGACCATTACAATGCCCGTGTCTCCGCTATCCCTGCCCCTAGCTCCTTGAACGACCCATGCTTGGCTTCGTCTTGGCGAGACCCACACGCACATGTAAGGCATTGGCCGCTAGCTTGCTCCCCGGCAGAGTTATGGTCGACAACGTGATTTCCCCGTGAGCACCACGGGAGAAATTGGCTTTCTCCAGGGCACCCCCTCCTTGGGAAACTTGCAATGCCTGTATATCCGCTGTCCCTGGACCTACCTCGACGAACGACCCATACTTGCCTTTGTCTCGGCGAGACCTACACGCACATGTAAGGCATTGGCCGCTAGCTTGCTCTCCGGCAGAGTTATGGTCGACAACGTGATTTCCCCGTGAGCACCACGGGAGAAATTGGCTTTCTCCAGGGCACCCCCTCCTTGGGAAACTTGCAATGCCTGTATCTCCGCTGTCCCTGGACCTACCTCCACGAACGACCCATACTTGCCTTCGTCTCGGCGAGACCTACACGCACATGTAAGGCATTGGCCGCTAGCCCGCTCTCCGGACGAGTTATGGTCGACAACGTGATTTCCCCGTGAGCACCACGGGAGAAATTGGCTTTCTCCAGGGCACCCCCTCCTTGGGAAACTTGCAATGCCTGTATCTCCGCTCTCCCTGGACCTACCTCCACGAACGACCCATACTTGCCCTCGTCTCGGCGAGACCTACACGCACATGTAAGGCATTGGCCGCTAGCCCGCTCTCCGGACGAGTTATGGTCGACAACGTGATTTCCCCGTGAGCACCACGGGAGAAATTGGCTTTCTCCAGGGCACCCCCTCCTTGGGAAACTTGCAATGCCTATATCTCCGCCGTCCCTGGACCTACCTCCTTCAACGACCCATGCACGGCTTTGTCTCGGCGAGACCTACACGCACATGTAAGGCATTGGCCGCTAGCTCGCTCTCCGGCAGAGTTATGGTCGACAACGTGATTTCCCCGTGAGCACCACGGGAAAAATTGGCTTTCTCCAGGGCACCCCTTCCTTGGGAAACTTGCAATGCCTGTATCTCCGCCGTCCCTACCTCGACGAACGACCCATGCACGGCTTTGTCTCGACAAGACCTACACGCCAGTGCAAACTGTTTGCCAAAAATTCCAGTTCCTTACTGATATGTTCCATTTCTAGTGAAAAATGAAAAGTGACCTTTTGTTCGGTCATATAATTTGACGCAGTCACGGTTTGGACCCTTAGAGTTATAGGGTTAGGGTTACGGTTAACCCTAACCCTAACCCTAACCCTAACCTAACCTAACCCTAAACCCTAAACCTAACCCTAAACCCTAACCCTAACGCTACCCCTGCTTGAATTCGTCTCGGCCAGAACTACACGCACATGTAAGGCATTGGCTTCTAGCTCGCTCTCCGGCAGAGTTATGGTCGACAACGTGATTTCCCCGTGAGCACCACGGGAGAAATTGGCTTTCTCCTTGACACCCTCTCCTTCGGAAACTTGCAATGCCTGTATCTCCGCTGTCCCTGGACCTACCTGAACGAAGGACCCATGCTTGGATTTGTCTCGGCGAGACCTACACGCACATGTAAGGCATTGGCCGCTAGCTCGCTCTCCGTGAGCACCACGGGAGAAATTGGCTTTCTCCAGGGCACCCCCTCCTTGGGAAACTTGCAATGCCTGTTTCTCCGACGTCCCTGGACCTACCTCCTTGAACGACCCATGCACGGCTTTGTCTCGACAAGACCTACACGCCAGTGCAAACTGTTTGAAAATATTCCAGTTCCTTACCGAGATATTCCATTTCTAGTGAAAAATGAAAAGTGACCTTTTGTTCGGTGCCTGCACAAACCCCATTGAAATATTCCCATTGGGGACCGAGTTATTAGTTATTGGGTTATTGGGGACCGAGTTATTAGCAAAAAACTGTGTTTTCGGTCGGTTTTTTGCACTTTATAGAGAGAAAAGGAGAGGTTCGAATCCCGCTAATGACAGTGTGTCGTAGCCCTTCCCAGGACCTATCTGCCAAAGCAAACCCCATGAAAATATTCCAAGCCGTTACCGAGATATTGCAAAAAATAACAACCAAAAATGACACAAGGGGCAAAGCCCTGAGAGCCAGGCCGTTTGCCGGGACCCTTCCCGGGGGAAAATTACAAGGCTTGTATCTCCGCTACCCCTGCCCCTAGCTCCTTCAAGCACCCATGCCTGGCTTCGTCTCGGCGAGACCTACACGCACATGTAAGACAAAGGCCGCTAGCTCGCTCTCCGGCAGAGTTATGGTCGACAACGTGATTTCCCCGAGACCACCACGGGAGAAATTGGCTTTCTCCAGGGCACCCCCTCCTTGGGAAACTTGCAATGCCTGTATCTCCGCTGTCCCTGCATCTACCTCCACGAACGACCCATACTTGCCTTTGTCTCGGCGAGACCTACACGCACATGTAAGGCAAAGGCCGCTAGCTTGCTCTCCGGCAGAGTTATGGTCGACAACGTGATTTCCCCGAGACCACCACGGAGAGAAATTGGCTTTCTCCAGGGCACCCCCTCCTTGGGAATTTTGCAATGCCTGTATCTCCGCTGTCCCTGGACCTACCTCCACGAACGACCCATACTTGCCTTCGTCTCGGCGAGACCTAAACGCACATGTAAGGCATCGGCCGCTAGCTTGCTTTCCGGCAGAGTTATGGTCGACAACGTGATTTCCCCGTGAGCACCACGGGAGAAATTGGCTTTCTCCAGGGCACCCCCTCCTGGGGAAACTTGCAATGCCTGTATCTCCGCGTCCCTGGACCTACCTCCTTGAACGACCCATGCACGGCTTTGTCTCGACAAGACCTACACGCCAGTGCAAACTGTTTGAAAATATTCCAGTTCCTTACCGAGATATTCCATTTCTAGTGAAAAATGAAAAGTGACCTTTTGTTCGGTCATATAATTCGACGCAGTCACGGTTTGGACCCTTTGCGGTGTCTTTGTCCCAGGCAATTTGGTTTTTCTAGGTAGAACACACCGAGAGCGACCTGCCTGCACAAACCCCATTGAAATATTCCCATTGTGGAGCGAGTTATTAGCAAAAAACTGTGTTTTCGGTCGGTTTTTTGCACTTTATCGCGGGAAAAGGAGAAGTTCGAATCCCACTAATGACAGTGTGTCGTAGCCCTTCGCAGGACCTATCTGCCAAAGCAAACCCCATGAAAATATTCACAGCCGTTACCGAGATATTGCAAAAAATAACCACCAAAAATGACACAAGGGGCAAAGCCCTGAGAGCCAGGCCGTTTGCCGGGACCCTTCCCGGGGGAAAATTACAAGGCCTGTATATCCGCTACCCCCGCCCCTAGCTCCTTCAAGCACCCATGCCTGGCTTCGTCTCGGCGAGACCTACACGCACATGTAAGGCAAAGGCCGCTAGCTCGCTCTCCGGCAGAGTTATGGTCGACAACGTGATTTCCCCGAGACCACCACGGGAGAAATTGGCTTTCTCCAGGGCACCCCCTCCTTGGGAAACTTGCAATGCCTGTATCTCCGCTGTCCCTGGACCTACCTCCACGAACGACCCATACTTGCCTTTGTCTCGGCGAGACCTACACGCACATGTAAGGCAAAGGCCGCTAGCTCGCTCTCCGGCAGAGTTATGGTCGACAACGTGATTTCCCCGAGACCACCACGGGAGAAATTGGCTTTCTCCAGGGCACCCCCTCCTTGGGAAACTTGCAATGCCTGTGTCTCCGCCGTCCCTGGATCTACCTCCTTGAACGACCCATGCACAGCTTCGTCTCGACGAGACCTACACGCCAGTGCAAACTGTTTGAAACTATTTCAGTTCCTTACCGAGATATTCCATTTCTAGTGAAAAATGAAAAGTGACCTTTTGTTCGGTCATATAATTCGACGCAGTCACGGTTTGGACCCTTTGCGGTGTTTTTGTCCCAGACAATTTGATTTTTCTAGGTAGAACGCACCGAGAGCGACCTGCCTGCACAAACCCCATTGAAATATTCCCATTGGGGACCGAGTTATTAGCAAAAAACTGTGTTTTCGGTCGGTTTTTTGCACTTTATCGAGGGAAATGGAGAGGTTCGAATCCCGCTAATGACAGTGTCTCGTAGACTTTCTCAAGACCTATCTGCCAAAGCAAACCCCATGAAAATATTCCAAGCCGTTACCGAGATATTGCAAAAAATAACATCCAGAAATCACCCCTCGTGGAAAGCCCCGTGAAAAGCTTGGCTTTTGCCTTGGTGCAAGCCCCTTGGTAAATAAATTTCTGACCAACTACCCACAGCTTTTCGCGACCACTATATATAGGGAAAAAGTGACTTTGTCGAGCCCTATGCGTTGCATTACCGCAGCTGGTTTTTTCCTTGGTGCGAGAGAACGCCTTATCGCATCGGGACGATCGACCCCTCGCTGGGTAGGTCGTTCCAGCCAGCATGCAATGAGCATCTAGCCAGGAGAGCTAGGGCAGAGAGTGCCGAGACACAGAGGGTCAAAGGGAGGTGGTATGCAAGGCTAGGGCCCTAGGCGTCTAGGGTCCTGCAAGGAACGTACGGCCCGACCTGCCTAGGCGCTAGCTGGTACAGGGTACCCCCTAGGCAGGCAGCTAGCTTCTCAGGTGGTACGCAAGGCTAGGGTCCTATGAGACTAGGGTCCCGCAAGGAAGCTCGCAGGCTTCTGCCGGGTTCATGCGGGACACCTTGTGCTGGCGAAAAATTTCTGACCAACTACCCACATCTTTTTGCGAGCACTACTATATACCCAAAAACGCCCGGCAAGGACCGACGTAGTCGCTAGCCGGGTTCTGGGGGTATACGTGGTGAGGTTCCTAGGCGGCTAGGGTCTCATCAAGGAACGTACGGCTCGACCTGCCGAGGCGCAAGCTGGTACAGGGTACCCTCTAGGCAGGCAGGCAGCTAGCTAGCTAGCTTCTCAGGTGGCATGCAAGGCTAGGGTCCCAGGCGTCTAGGGTCCCTCAAGGAACAAACGGCTCGACTTGCCTAGGCGCTAGTTGGTACAGGGTACCCCCTAGGCGGGCAGTCAGGCAGCTAGCTAGCTTCTCAGGTGGTATGCAAGGCTAGGGTCCCGCAAGGAATGTACGGCTCGATCTGCCTAGGCGCTAGCTGGTACAGGGTACCCCTAGGCGCGCAGGCAGGCAGCTAGCTAGCTTCTTAGGTGGTATGCAAGGCTAGGGTCCTAGGCGTCTAGGGTCCCGCAAGGAACCTACGGCTCGACCTGCCTAGGCGCTAGCTGGTACAGGGTACCCCTAGGCGCGCAGGCAGGCAGCTAGCTAGCTTCTCAGGTGGTATGCAAGGCTAGGGTCCTAGGCGTCTAGGGTCCCGCAAGGAACCTACGGCTCGACCTGCCTAGGCGCTAGCTGGTACAGGGTACCCCTAGGCGGGCAGGCAGCTAGCTGGCTTCTCAGATGGTATGCAAGGCTAGGCCCGTATTCCCAGGTGGAACCTGCCTTGGCACTTGCTCTGTTCCAGGCAGGGCACGTTGGGAAAAACCATTTTAAAAAATAACTTTCCTGACCAACTACCCACATATTTTTGCCGGCACTACTATATACAAAAAAATGCGATTTCCATAGGGGTCTATGGGAATCCTATATATTTGCATATAAAAATTTTTTTGTATAGAATGGTATATGCATTTGAATAGCGGCCTTGCGAACCGAGCGCATTATCGTAATGCAGGCGCTATATAATACCAATACTGGGGCGGAATATATATATATATATGTATACACCATGCACTACTACCTAGGCACTCGCTGGTACAGGGTACCCCTAGGCAGGCAGGTAGCTACTGGGGCGGTATACGAAGCTAGGGTCCTAGGCGTCTAGGGTCCCGCAAGGAACGAACGGCTCGACCTGCTTAGGCGCTAGCTGGTACAGGGTACCCCCTAGCAGGCAGGTAGCTTCTGGGGCGGTATACGAAGCTAGGGTCCTAGGCGTCTAGGGTCCCGCAAGGAACGAACGGCTCGACCTGCGTAGGCGCTACAGGGTACCCCCTAGGCAGGCCGGTAGCTTCTGGGGCGGTATACGAAGCTAGGGTCCTAGGCGTCTAGGGGCCCACAAGGAACGAACGGCTCGACCTGCGTAGGCGCTAGCTGGTACAGGGTAGCTTCTGGGGCGGTATACAAAAGCTAGGGTCCTAGGCGTCTAGGGTCTCATCAAGGAACGTACGGCTCGACCTGCCTATGCGGTCGCTGGTACAGGGTACCCCCTAGGCAGGTTGGTAGCTTCTGGGGCGGTATTCACGGCTAGTGACCTAGGCGGCTAGGTCTGGCTCGAGTGGAAATCCAGCTCACGACGAGCGCTGCTCTAGGCTGGCTGGTAATGGTTAGGCTGAACCGAGATTTTAGCCTAGCTCGGCTTTAGGGGTGCTAGGTTGTGCTGAAAAGTTTTTCCTTTTTAGCTAGCTTAAAATCCCTTCGGCTTGGGCTTGTTTCTAAAGGCGACCGAGCGGCTGCATTATCTGGCGAGGCACTTTTAGTGATTCCCTGATCGCAGTCCAAGGCACAACGATTCTTCGCTCTCGAGCTATATCGGTCAGTGAGTGTAGGTTTACGTTTATTGTCGCTCGACAGACCTGTAAGACTGCCCCCCGGGAAGGGGGAGCCAGTCAGCGTCTGGTGATATCTGGACCCCTTTGGCGTCCGTGTTCGAGGGGGTCTAGGGACCTGGAGAGAAAGGCGAGTGTGGTGAACTCTCGCAACTCCGATTCGTTCGGAGATGGGTCCAATTGACCTCGGGTGTCGTTGGAGGAGGGCCAAACTATCGCGTCGACTACCTGTCTGGCCAGAGGGAAAGACGCTCGATAGCTCGACTCCCCTTTGCG
>JAQISU010000840.1:10000-23799 GCA_029339505.1 Unio delphinus | reverse complement strand
TTCAAGGAGCTAGGTGCAGGGATAGCGGAGACAGGGGCATTGTAATGGTCCCCGCGAGGGGTCCCGTGGACGAAGCCAGTCTCTCCCCTGGTGCTCACGGGGAAATCACGTTGTCTACCATAACTCTGCCGGGAAGCGAGCTAGCGGCCGATGCCTTACATGTGCGTGTAGGTCTGGCTGAGACAAATTCAAGCATGGGTGCTTGAAGGAGCTAGGGGCAGGGGTAGCGTTAGGGTTAGGGTTTAGGGTTAGGGTTAGGGTTTAGGGTTAGGTTAGGGTTAGGGTTAGGGTTAGGGTTAACCCTAACCCGATAACTCTAAGGGTCCAAACCGTGACTGCGTCAAATTATATGACCGAACAAAAGGTCACTTTTCATTTTTCACTAGAAATGGAACATCTCGGTAAGGAACTGGAATATTTTCAAACAGTTTGCACTGGCGTGTAGGTCTCGTCGAGACAAAGCCATGCATGGGTCGCTCAAGGAGGTTGATCAAGGGACGGCGGAGACACAGGCATTGCAAGTTTCCCCAGGAGGGGGGTGCCCTGGAGAAAGCCAATTTCTCCCGTGGTGCTCACGGGGAAATCACGTTGTCGACCATAACTCTGCCGGAGAGCAAGCTAGCGGCCAATGCCTTACATGTGCGTGTAGGTCTCGCCGAGACGAAGGCAAGCATGGGTCCTTCGTTGAGGTAGGTCCAGGGACAGCGGAGATACAGGCATTGCAAGTTTCCCAAGGAGGGGGTGTCCTGGAGAAAGCCAATTTCTCCCGTGGTGGTCTCGGGGAAATCACGTTGTCGACCATAACTCTGCCGCGGAGTGAGCAAGCGGCCAATGCATTACATGTGCGTGTAGGTCTCCCCGAGACGAAGCCAGGCATGGGTGCTTGAAGGAGCTAGGGGCAGGGGTAGCGGAGATATGGGCCTTGTAATTTTTCCCCCGGGAAGGGTCCCGGCAAACGGCCTGGCTCTCAGGGCTTTGCCCTTGTGTCATGTTTGGTCGTTATTTTTTGCAATATCTCGGTAACGGCTTGGAATATTTTCATGGGGTTTGCTTTGGCAGATAGGTCTTGAGAAGGTCTAACACAAAATGTCATTAGCAGGATTCGAGTCTCTCCTTTTCTCTCGATAAAGTGCAAAAAACCGACCGAAAACACAGTTTTTTGCTAATAACTCGGTCCCCAATGGGAATATTTCAATGGGGTTTGTGCAGGCAGGTCGCTCTCGGTGTGTTCTACCTAGAAAAACCAAATTGCCTGGGACAAAGACACCGCAAAGGGTCCAAACCGTGACTGCGTCGAATTATATGACCGAACAAAAGGTCACTTTTCATTTTTCACTAGAAATGGAATATCTCGGTAAGGAACTGAAATATTTTCAAACAGTTTGCACTGGCGTGTAGGTCTTGTCGAGACAAAACCGTGCATGGGTCGATCAAGGAGGTAGGTCCAGGGACGGCGGAGATACAGGCATTGCAAGTTTCCCAAGGAGGGGGTTCCCTGGAGAAAGCCAATTTCTCCCGTGGTGCTCACGGGGAAATCACGTTGTCGACCATAACTCTGCCGGAAAGCAAGCTAGCGGCCAATGCCTTACATGTGCGTGTAGGTCTCGCCGAGACGAAGGCATGTATGGGTCGTTCGTGGAGGTAGGTCCAGGGACAGCGGAGATACAGGCATTGCAAGTTTCCCAAGGAGGGGGTGCCCTGGAGAAAGCCAATTTCTCCCGTGGTGGTCTCGGGGAAATCACGTTGTCGACCATAACTCTGCCGGGGAAGTGAGCAAGCGGCCAATGCATTACATGTGCGTGTAGGTCTCCCCAAGACGAAGCCAGGCATGGGTGCTTGAAGGAGCTAGGGGCAGGGGTAGCGGAGATATGGGCCTTGTAATTTTTCCCCCGGGAAGGGTCCCGGCAAACGGCCTGGCTCTCAGGGCTTTGCCCCTTGTGTCATGTTTGGTCGTTATTTTTTGCAATATCTCGGTAACGGCTTGGAATATTTTCATGGGGTTTGCTTTGGCAGATAGGTCTTGAGAAGGTCTAACACAAACTGTCATTAGCAGGATTCGAATCTCTCCTTTTCTCTCGATAAAGTGCAAAAAACCGACCGAAAACACAGTTTTTTGCTAATAACTCGGTCCCCAATGGGAATATTTCAATGGGGTTTGTGCAGGCAGGTCGCTCTCGGTGTGTTCTACCTAGAAAAACCAAATTGCCTGGGACAAAGACACCGCAAAGGGTCCAAACCGTGACTGCGTCGAATTATATGACCGAACAAAAGGTCACTTTTCATTTTTCACTAGAAATGGAATATCTCGGTAAGGAACTGAAATATTTTCAAACAGTTTGCACTGGCGTGTAGGTCTTGTCGAGACAAAACCGTGCATGGGTCGATCAAGGAGGTAGGTCCAGGGACGGCGGAGATACAGGCATTGCAAGTTTCCCAAGGAGGGGGTTCCCTGGAGAAAGCCAATTTCTCCCGTGGTGCTCACGGGGAAATCACGTTGTCGACCATAACTCTGCCGGAAAGCAAGCTAGCGGCCAATGCCTTACATGTGCGTGTAGGTCTCGCCGAGACGAAGGCATGTATGGGTCGTTCGTGGAGGTAGGTCCAGGGACAGCGGAGATACAGGCATTGCAAGTTTCCCAAGGAGGGGGTGCCCTGGAGAAAGCCAATTTCTCCCGTGGTGGTCTCGGGGAAATCACGTTGTCGACCATAACTCTGCCGGGGAGTGAGCAAGCGGCCAATGCATTACATGTGCGTGTAGGTCTCCCCAAGACGAAGCCAGGCATGGGTGCTTGAAGGAGCTAGGGGCAGGGGTAGCGGAGATATGGGCCTTGTAATTTTTCCCCCGGGAAGGGTCCCGGCAAACGGCCTGGCTCTCAGGGCTTTGCCCCTTGTGTCATGTTTGGTCGTTATTTTTTGCAATATCTCGGTAACGGCTTGGAATATTTTCATGGGGTTTGCTTTGGCAGATAGGTCTTGAGAAGGTCTAACACAAACTGTCATTAGCAGGATTCGAATCTCTCCTTTTCTCTCGATAAAGTGCAAAAAACCGACCGAAAACACAGTTTTTTGCTAATAACTCGGTCCCCAATGGGAATATTTCAATGGGGTTTGTGCAGGCAGGTCGCTCTCGGTGTGTTCTACCTAGAAAAACCAAATTGCCTGGGACAAAGACACCGCAAAGGGTCCAAACCGTGACTGCGTCGAATTATATGACCGAACAAAAGGTCACTTTTCATTTTTCACTAGAAATGGAATATCTCGGTAAGGAACTGAAATATTTTCAAACAGTTTGCACTGGCGTGTAGGTCTTGTCGAGACAAAGCCGTGCATGGGTCGATCAAGGAGGTAGGTCCAGGGACGGCGGAGATACAGGCATTGCAAGTTTCCCAAGGAGGGGGGTGCCCTGGAGAAAGCCAATTTCTCCCGTGGTGCTCACGGGGAAATCACGTTGTCGACCATAACTCTGCCGGAAAGCAAGCTAGCGGCCAATGCCTTACATGTGCGTGTAGGTCTCGCCGAGACGAAGGCAAGTATGGGTCGTTCGTGGAGGTAGGTCCAGGGACAGCGGAGATACAGGCATTGCAAGTTTCCCAAGGAGGGGGTGCCCTGGAGAAAGCCAATTTCTCCCGTGGTGGTCTCGGGGAAATCACGTTGTCGACCATAACTCTGCCGGGGAGTGAGCAAGCGGCCAATGCATTACATGTGCGTGTAGGTCTCCCCAAGACGAAGCCAGGCATGGGTGCTTGAAGGAGCTAGGGGCAGGGGTAGCGGAGATATGGGTCTTGTAATTTTCCCCCGGGAAGGGTCCCGGCAAACGGCCTGGCTCTCAGGGCTTTGCCCCTTTTGTCATTTTTGGTCGTTATTTTTTGCAATATCTCGGTAACGGCTTGGAATATTTTCATGGGGTTTGCTTTGGCAGATAGGTCCTGGGTAGGGCTACGACACACTGTCATTAGCAGGATTCGAGTCTCTCCTTTTCTCTCGATAAAGTGCAAAAAACCGACCGAAAACACAGTTTTTTGCTAATAACTCGGTCCCCAATGGGAATATTTCAATGGGGTTTGTGCAGGCAGGTCGCTCTCGGTGTGTTCTACCTAGAAAAACCAAATTGCCTGGGAGAAAGACACCGCAAAGGGTCCAAACCGTGACTGCGTCGAATTATATGACCGAACAAAAGGTCACTTTTCATTTTTCACTAGAAATGGAATATCTCGGTAAGGAACTGAAATATTTTCAAACAGTTTGCACTGGCGTGTAGGTCTTGTCGAGACAAAACCGTGCATGGGTCGATCAAGGAGGTAGGTCCAGGGACGGCGGAGATACAGGCATTGCAAGTTTCCCAAGGAGGGGGTGCCCTGGAGAAAGCCAATTTCTCCCGTGGTGCTCACGGGGAAATCACGTTGTCGACCATAACTCTGCCGGAAAGCAAGCTAGCGGCCAATGCCTTACATGTGCGTGTAGGTCTCGCCGAGACGAAGGCATGTATGGGTCGTTCGTGGAGGTAGGTCCAGGGACAGCGGAGATACAGGCATTGCAAGTTTCCCAAGGAGGGGGTGCCCTGGAGAAAGCCAATTTCTCCCGTGGTGGTCTCGGGGAAATCACGTTGTCGACCATAACTCTGCCGGGGAGTGAGCAAGCGGCCAATGCATTACATGTGCGTGTAGGTCTCCCCAAGACGAAGCCAGGCATGGGTGCTTGAAGGAGCTAGGGGCAGGGGTAGCGGAGATATGGGTCTTGTAATTTTCCCCCGGGAAGGGTCCCGGCAAACGGCCTGGCTCTCAGGGCTTTGCCCCTTTTGTCATTTTTGGTCGTTATTTTTTGCAATATCTCGGTAACGGCTTGGAATATTTTCATGGGGTTTGCTTTGGCAGATAGGTCCTGGGTAGGGCTACGACACACTGTCATTAGCAGGATTCGAATCTCTCCTTTTCTCTCGATAAAGTGCAAAAAACCGACCGAAAACACAGTTTTTTGCTAATAACTCGGTCCCCAATGGGAATATTTCAATGGGGTTTGTGCAGGCAGGTCGCCCTCGGTGTATTCTACCTAGAAAATCCAAATTGCTTGGGACAAAAACACCGCAAAGGGTCCAAACCGTGCCTGCGTCGAATTATATGACCGAACAAAAGGTCACTTTTCATTTTTCACTAGAAATAAAATATCTCGGTAAGGAACTGGAATATATTCCAACTGTTTGCACTGGCGTGTAGGTCTCGTCGAGACAAAGCCGTGCATGGGTCGTTCAAGGAGGTAGGTCTAGGGACGGCGGAGATACAGGCATTGCAAGTTTCCCCAGGAGGGGGTGCCCTGGAGAAAGCCTATTTCTCTCGTGGTGCTCACGGGGAAATCACGTTGTCGACCATAACTCTGCCGGAGAGCAAGCTAGCGGCCAATGCCTTACATGTGCGTGTAGGTCTCGCCAAGACAAAGGCAGGTATGGGTCGTTCGTGTAGGTAGGTCCAGGGACAGCGGAGATACAGGCATTGCAAGTTTCCCAAGGAGGGGGTGCCCTGGAGAAAGCCAATTTCTCCCGTGGTGGTCTCGGGGAAATCACGTTGTCGACCATAACTCTGCCGGGGAGTAAGCAAGCGGCCAATGCCTTACATGTGCGTGTAGGTCTCGCCGAGACGAAGCCAGGCATGGGTGCTTGAAGTAGCTAGGGGCAGGGGTAGCGGAGATACGGGCCTTGTAATTTTTCCCCGGTAAGGGTCCCGGCAAACGGCCTGGCTATCAGGTCTTTGCCCCTTGTGTCAGTTTTGGTTGTTATTTTTTGCAATATCTCGGTAACGGCTAGGAATATTTTCATGGGGTTTGCTTTGGCAGATAGGTCCTGGGAAGGGCTACGACACTTTGTCATTAGCGGGATTCGAACCTCTCCTTTTCCCTCGATAAAATGCAAAAAACCGAACTAAAACACAGTTTTTTGCTAATAACTCAGTCCCCAATGGGAATATTTCAATGGGGTTTGTGCAGGCAGGTCGCTCTCGGTGTGTTCTACCTAGAAAAACCAAATTGCCTGGGACAAAAGCACCGCAAAGGGTCCAAACCGTGACTGCGTCGAATTATATTACCGAACGAAAGGTCACTTTTCATTTTTCACTAGAAATGGAATATCTCGGTAAGGAACTGGAATATTTTCAAACAGTTTGCACTGGCGTGTAGGTCTCGTCAAGACAAAGCCATGCATGGGTCGATCAAGGAGGTAGGTCCAGGGACGGCGGAGATACAGGCATTGCAATTTTCCCCAGGAGGGGGTGCCCTGGAGAAAGCCAATTTCTCCCGTGGTGCTCACGGGGAAATCACGTTGTCGACCATAACTCTGCCGGAGAGCAAGCTAGCGGCCAATGCCTTACATGTGCGTGTAGGTCTCGCCGAGACGAAGGCAAGCATGGGTCCTTCGTTGAGGTAGGTCCAGGGACAGCGGAGATACAGGCATAGCAAGTTTCCCAAGGAGGGGGTGTCCTGGAGAAAGCCAATTTCTCCCGTGGTGGTCTCGGGGAAATCACGTTGTGGACCATAACTCTGCCGGGGAGTGAGCAAGCGGCCAATGCCTTACATGTGCGTGTAGGTCTCGCCGAGACGAAGCCAGGCATGGGTGCTTGAAGGAGCTAGGGGCAGGGGTAGCGGAGATATGGGTCTTGTAATTTTCCCCCGGGAAGGGTCCCGGCAAACGGCTTGGCTCTCAGGGCTTTGCCCCTTGTGTCATTTTTGGTTGTTATTCTTTGTAATATCTCGGTAACGGCTTGGAATATTTTCATGAGGTTTGCTTTGGCAGATAGGTGTTGCCAAGGGCTACGACCACCTTTCATCAGCGGGATTCGAACTTCTCCCTTTTCCTTCATAAAGTCCAAAAAAACGACCGAAAACACAGTTTTTGGCTAATTATTCGGTCCCCAATGGGAATATTTCAATTTCGAATTTCATATTTAATATACCCATTCCATTCCGCTTCAAATATTCACCTCCAACCCATTTATTTCGCTTTAAATAGGCGATTTCATTCATTCCTTCATTTTCCATGTTGCGTAAATATTTACGCAAACTTGCGTAAATATTGACGCAAGTGCGTAAAGTTTTACGCACTGTTATGGCTCATTTTCGGCCACAATGGCTCATTTTTGGCCACAATGGCCAAGATATGGCCAAAATTCCGCCCCTAAAACCTGAGAGAGAAGCTCAACAGGGTCTCCTTTCCCGGCCGTGTTGTGCCAAGCCCGTGTTTTCAAGGCGCGACATTCGGTGGATAGAAGTTGCTGGCTGGGCCCTTGGTAAGACGGTGACGTACCAGACACCGTCGGATAGGGTAGGCTAAGACGCATCGGACGGTGAAAACCCCATGAAAATCGGATGGTCCGTTCGTCCGTAGTAGGTAGCAGACGGATGGTACTATGCAATAGTTCAAGGCGCGACATTCGCTTTAAATACGCTATTGACTTCATTTTCCATGTCTGACACTTTTTTCAGCACTGTGACATTTTTTCACAACTGTGAAAATTTTTTCACACTGTAATGGCCAAGATATGGCCAAAATTCCGCCCCTAAAACCTGAGAGAGAAGCTCAACGGGGTCTCCTTTCCCGGCCGTGTTGTGCCAAGCCCGTGTTTTCAAGGCGCGACATTCGGTGGATAGAAGTTGCTGGCTGGGCCCTTGGGAAGACGGTAACGTACCAGACACCGTCGGATAGGGTAGGCTAAGACGCATCGGACGGTGAAAACCCCATGAAAATCGGATGGTCCGTTCGTCCGTAGTAGGTAGCAGACGGATGGTACTATGCAATAGTTCAAGGCGCGACATTCGCTGTAAATACGCTATTGACTTCATTTTCCATGTCTGACACTTTTTTCAGCACTGTGACATTTTTTCACAACTGTGAAAATTTTTTCACACTGTAATGGCCAAGATATGGCCAAAATTCCGCCCCTAAAACCTGAGAGAGAAGCTCAACAGGGTCTCCTTTCCCGGCCGTGTTGTGCCAAGCCCGTGTTTTCAAGGCGCGACATTCGGTGGATAGAAGTTGCTGGCTGGGCCCTTGGGAAGACGGTGACGTACCAGACACCGTCGGATAGGGTAGGCTAAGACGCATCGGACGGTGAAAACCCCATGAAAATCGGATGGTCCGTTCGTCCGTAGTAGGTAGCAGACGGATGGTACTATGCAATAGTTCAAGGCGCGACATTCGCTGTAAATACGCTATTGACTTCATTTTCCATGTCTGACACTTTTTTCAGCACTGTGACATTTTTTCACAACTGTGAAAATTTTTTCACACTGTAATGGCCAAGATATGGGCAAAATTCCGCCCCTAAAACCTGAGAGAGAAGCTCAACAGGGTCTCCTTTCCCGGCCGTGTTGTGCCAAGCCCGTGTTTTCAAGGCGCGACATTCGGTGGATAGAAGTTGCTGGCTGGGCCCTTGGGAAGACGGTGACGTACCAGACACCGTCGGATAGGGTAGGCTAAGACGCATCGGACGGTGAAAACCCCATGAAAATCGGATGGTCCGTTCGTCCGTAGTAGGTAGCAGACGGATGGTACTATGCAATAGTTCAAGGCGCGACATTCGCTTTAAATACGCTATTGACTTCATTTTCCATGTCTGACACTTTTTTCAGCACTGTGACATTTTTTCACAACTGTGAAAATTTTTTCACACTGTAATGGCCAAGATATGGGCAAAATTCCGCCCCTAAAACCTGAGAGAGAAGCTCAACAGGGTCTCCTTTCCCCGCCGTGTTGAGCCAAGGCCGTGTTTCCAAGGCGCGACATTCGGTGGATAGAAGTTGCTGGCTGGGCCCTTGGGAAGACGGTGACGTACCAGACACCGTCGGATAGGGTAGGCTAAGACGCATCGGACGGTGAAAACCCCATGAAAATCGGATGGTCCGTTCGTCCGTAGTAGGTAGCAGACGGATGGTACTATGCAATAGTTCAAGGCGCGACATTCGCTTTAAATACGCTATTGACTTCATTTTCCATGTCTGACACTTTTTTCAGCACTGTGACATTTTTTCACAACTGTGAAAATTTTTTCACACTGTAATGGCCAAGATATGGCCAAAATTCCGCCCCTAAAACCTGAGAGAGAAGCTCAACAGGGTCTCCTTTCCCCGCCGTGTTGAGCCAAGGCCGTGTTTCCAAGGCGCGACATTCGGTGGATTCAAGTTGTCTGCTGGGCCCATGGCATTGGGGTGACATGCCCCACACCGTCGGATAGGGCAGGCAGAGACGCATCGGACGGTGCATGCCGCAGGAAAATCGGTTGGTCCGTTCGTCCGTGCGCGGCCGAAAAGCGGTTTGGGGGCCCCGCAGAGTCATGCAAATGTGAAGATAGGTTAATTGGGGTTTCCTCGAACACTCTTGAAGCCACCTTGAAGTGCCACATGGCGCCAGATAGGCCTCGCCAAGCCGCGTCTAGCGCCGCTAAGTGCATGTGATTCGCCGTGTGCGTTCGTCCGAGCGCCTAAGAAAACGTGTTTTTCACTGTCCCTGTTTGTATTTCGCGACATTAGGAGATGTTGAGTTTTCTCAGCTGTCTTTGAATGCACGGCAACATACCAGACACCGTCGGATAGGGCAGGCTGAGACGTAGCGGACGGTGAAAACCCCATGAAAATCCGATGGTGCGTTCTTCCGTGCGAGGTAGCCGACGGAGGGTACCCTCGACGTTTTCAAGGCGCGACATTCGGTGGATTGAAGTTGTGGGCTGGGCCCTTAGGAAGACGGTAACATGCCACACAGCGTCGGATAGGGCAGGCTGAGACGCATCGAACGGTGAAAACCCCATGAAAATCGGTTGGTCCGTTCGTCCGTGCGAGGGAGCAGACGGAGGGTACCCTCCAAGTTGTTAAGGCGCTCCATTTCTTGGAGTTGTCTCCCGTAGACCGTGCGAGGTAGCAAACCGATAGAGCGACATTGGCTTTTCTCTTGCTTTCTCCTAGGCCGTTGCTCCGATTGAAACGTGCCATGCCTGGTTGTGAAGGAGACGCACATGGCAGTGCAAACGGCAAGAAAATTGGAACGTGCGTGCGTTTGTTATCCCCTGTAAGGCGGCCATAAGGGTCTTCAAGGTCAGTGCTCTCCAAGGATTGCTGAAACGCCCGTTTTTCTAGAGTTACAAGAGCTACAGTCATGTACGAGGCAGCGGCATGTAGGTCTTGACGAGAGGCAGCTGCCGGTGAAAAGCCCGATCAAGTCGAACCGTCCGTTCGTCCGTAGGAGGTAGCAGACGGACGGTACTATGCAATTGTTCATGGCGCGACATTCGGTGGATTGAAGTTGCGGGCTGCGCCCTTGGGAAGACGGTGACATGCCACACACCGTCGGATAGGGCAGGCTGAGACGCATCGGACGGTGCATGCCCCATGCCAATCGGTTGGTCCGTTCGTACGTGCGAGGTAGCCGACGGAGGGTACCCCCCACGTTTTCAAGGCGCGACCTTCTGTTTATTCAAGTTGTGTGCTGGGCAATTGGGAGTAGGGAACGAATGCTACTATCCATGTTTGTATTGTGGCTTTTCCCCGGTTTTCTCGCGTGATAGGATGTTGCTGCTGCTGATGGGTGGTTGTGGCGGTAGCGAATATCTGGCAAACGGGACATTGGCGAAAAGGGGGGGGGGGGGGGGGGGGGGGGGGGTTTGGTAAACTTTCTTTCAATGTCTACCACTTATAAATGACTTAAAGAAAGATATCTTCTTGCTGTTTGCGGCGGTGGTAGAGAGAGAGAGAGAGAGAGAGACGAGAGAGAGAGAGAGAGAGAGAGAGAGAGAGAGAGAGAGAGAGAGAGAGAGAGAGAGCTGCTGCTGCTGGTTGTGGTGGTGGTGGTAGCGAATGCCAGATGTTGGCATATCCATGGCTGCAACGCCCATAGCTTGTGAATGCTTCGATATATCTGCTTGCTGTTTGCGGCGGCGGTTGAGAGAGCTGCTGCTGCTGCTGATGGTTGTGGTGGTAGCCAATGCCATGCAAATGGGATTTTGGAAAATTCATTGATGCAATGCTCCTACCTTGTGAATGCTTCAATCTATCTTCTTGCTGTTTGCGGCGGTGTTTGAGAGAGCTGCTGCTGCTGCTGCTGATGGTTGTGGTGGTAGCCAATGCCAGACAAATGGGATTTTGGAAAATTCATTGATGCAATGCTCCTACCTTGTGAATGCTTCAATCTATCTTCTTGTTGTTTGCGGCGGTGTTTGGGAGAGCTGCTGCTGCTGCTGCTGATGGCTGTGGTGGTAGCCAATGCCAGACAAATGGGATGTTGGCAAATTCATTGCTGCAATGCCCATAGCTTGTGAATGCCTCCATATATCTGCTTGCTGTTTGCGGCGGCGGTTGAGAGAGCTGCTGCTGCTGCTGCTGCTGCTGGTTGTGGTGGTAGCCAATGCCATGCAAATGGGATTTTGGAAAATTCATTGATGCAATGCTCCTACCTTGTGAATGCTTCAATCTATCTTCTTGCTGTTTGCGGCGGTGTTTGAGAGAGCTGCTGCTGCTGCTGCTGATGGTTGTGGTGGTAGCCAATGCCAGACAAATGGGATTTTGGAAAATTCATTGATGCAATGCTCCTACCTTGTGAATGCTTCAATCTATCTTCTTGTTGTTTGCGGCGGTGTTTGGGAGAGCTGCTGCTGCTGCTGCTGATGGCTGTGGTGGTAGCCAATGCCAGACAAATGGGATGTTGGCAAATTCATTGCTGCAATGCCCATAGCTTGTGAATGCCTCCATATATCTGCTTGCTGTTTGCGGCGGCGGTTGAGAGAGCTGCTGCTGCTGCTGCTGCTGGTTGTGGTGGTAGCCAATGCCATGCAAATGGGATTTTGGAAAATTCATTGATGCAATGCTCTTACCTTGTGTATGCTTCAATCTATCTGCTTGCTGTTTGCGGCGGTGTTTGAGAGAGCTGCTGCTGCTGCTGCTGGTTGTGGTGGTAGCCAATGCCAGACAAATGGGATTTTGGAAAATTCATTGCTGCAATACCCCTACCTTGTGAATGCTTCAATCTATCTGCTTGCTGTTTGCGGCGGTGGTTGAGAGAGAGCTGCTGCTGCTGCTGATGGTTGTGGTGGTAGCGAAGGCCATACAAATGGGATTTTGGCAAATTCCTCACTATAATAATACCTATAGCTCTTGAATACTTCAAGTTATCTTCTCTGGGCTGTTTGTAGCGCCGGCTGAGTGTACGTACGTTTCATATCCAAGCCAATGCAATATATAAATAGGTACAAATCCATATGAAAATGTCTTTTAATTTCACAATTTCATTATAAAATTTTTCAACCCATTCCATTTAATTTTCAAACGTTTTGTTTGCATTTTCCACTTCAAATGTATCTTATATTCGCCTCCAACACATTTATTCCGCTTAAATAGGCGATTTCTTCGATTTCCATGTTGCGGAGCTTTTTACGCAACTGCGTAAATTTTTACTCGAGTGTGCGAACATTTTACGCACTGTTATGGCCAAAATTTGGCCACAATGGCCAAATTTTGGCCACAATGACCAAAATTTGGCCAAACTTTTTCCGTTCAAACCTGCGAGTCAAGCTCAACAGGGTCTCCTTTCCCGGCCGTGTTGTGCCAAGCCCGTGTTTTCAAGGCGCGACATTCGGTGGATAGAAGTTGCTGGCTGGGCCCTTGGGAAGACGGTGACGTACCAGACACCGTCGGATAGGGTAGGCTAAGACGCATCGGACGGTGAAAACCCCATGAAAATCGGATGGTCCGTTCGTCCGTAGTAGGTAGCAGACGGATGGTACTATGCAATAGTTCAAGGCGCGACATTCGCTTTAAATACGCTATTGACTTCATTTTCCATGTCTGACACTTTTTTCAGCACTGTGACATTTTTTCACAACTGTGAAAATTTTTTCACACTGTAATGGCCAAGATATGGCCAAAATTCCGCCCCTAAAACCTGAGAGAGAAGCTCAACAGGGTCTCCTTTCCCGGCCGTGTTGTGCCAAGCCCGTGTTTCCAAGGCGCGACATTCGGTGGATTCAAGTTGTCTGCTGGGCCCTTGGCACTGGGGTGCCATGCCACACACCGTCGGATAGGGTAGGCTAAGACGCATCGGACGGTGAAAACCGCATGAAAATGGGACGGTCCTGTTCGTCCGTGCGAGGTAGCCGACGGAGGGTACCCTCCACGTTTTCAAGGCGCGACATTCGGTTGATTCAAGTTGTCTGCTGGGCCCTTAGCATTGGGGTGGCATGCCCCACACCGTCGGATAGGGCAGGCAGAGACGCATCGGACGGTGCATGCCGCAGGAAAATCGGTTGGTCCGTTCGTCCGTGCGCGGCCGAAAAGCGGTTTGGGGGCCCCGCAGAGTCATGCAAATGTGAAGATAGGTTAATTGGGGTTTCCTCGAACACTCTTGAAGCCACCTTGAAGTGCTACATAGCGCCAGATAGGCCTCGCCAAGCCGCGTCTAGCGCCGCTAAGTGCATGTGATTCGCCGTGTGCGTTCGTCCGAGCGCCCAAGAAAACGTGTTTTTAACTGTCCTTGTTTGTATTGCGCGACATTAGGAGATGTTGAGTTTTCTCAGCTGGCTTTGAATGTACGGCGACATACTTAGACACCATCGGATAGGGCAGGCTGAGGCGCATCGGACGGTGAAAATCCCATGAAAATCCGATGGTGCGTTCGTCCGTGCGAGGTAGCCGACGGAGGGTACCCTCGACGTTTTCAAGGCGCAACATTCGGTGGAATGAAGATGTGGGCTGGGCCCTTGGGAGCACGGTAACACACCAGACACCGTCGGATAGGGTAGGGTAGGACGCATCGGACGGTGAAAACCCCATGAAAATCG
>JAQISU010000839.1:10000-30022 GCA_029339505.1 Unio delphinus | reverse complement strand
GAATCAAGAAAGAGCTCTCAATCTGTCAATCCTTACAGTGTCCGGGCCGGGTGAGTTTTCCCGTGTTGAGTCAAATTAAGCCGCAGGCTCCACTCCTGGTGGTGCCCTTCCGTCAATTCCTTTAAGTTTCAGCTTTGCAACCATACTCCCCCCGGAACCCAAAAACTTTGGTTTCCCGGAAGCTGCCCGTCGAGTCATTGAAGCAACTCCGGCGGATCGCTGGTTGGCATCGTTTATGGTCAGAACTACGACGGTATCTGATCGTCTTCGAACCTCTGACTTTCGTTCTTGATTAATGAAAACATTCTTGGCAAATGCTTTCGCAGTAGTTCGTCTTACGGCGATCCAAGAATTTCACCTCTAACACCGTAATACGAATGCCCCCGTCCGTCCCTCTTAATCATTACCTCAAGTTCCGAAAACCAACAAAATAGAACCGGGGTCCTATTCCATTATTCCATGCACCATTATCCAGGCTACACGCCTGCTTTGAACACTCTAATTTTTTCAAAGTAAACGTTCTGGCCACTCGAGACACTCAGTCAAGAGCATCAGGAGAAAACCAGGAGGTAGGTCAGGACAGGCAGTGACCACCGCGAGGCAGACCGCCAGCCTGGACCCGAGATCCAACTACGAGCTTTTTAACTGCAACAACTTTAATATACGCTATTGGAGCTGGAATTACCGCGGCTGCTGGCACCAGACTTGCCCTCCAATTGATCCTCGTTAAAGGGTTTAAAGTGTACTCATTCCAATTACGGGGCCTCGAATGAGTCCCGTATTGTTATTTTTCGTCACTACCTCCCCGTGTCGGGAGTGGGTAATTTGCGCGCCTGCTGCCTTCCTTGGATGTGGTAGCCGTTTCTCATGCTCCCTCTCCGGAATCGAACCCTGATTCCCCGTTACCCGTTACAACCATGGTAGGCATCTCACGTACCATCGAAAGTTGATAGGGCAGACATTTGAAAGATACGTCGCCGGCTCGAGGCCATGCGATCGGCACAAAGTTATTCAGATTCACCAGCGGAACCGGCATCGCTGCCGGATTGGTTTTGGACTAATAAAAGCGCTCTTCCCACGGAGGTCGGAGCTGTGTTCCATGTATTAGCTCTAGAATTGCCACAGTTATCCAAGTAGGATTGTACGATCTAAGGAACCATAACTGATTTAATGAGCCATTCGCAGTTTCACCATGTGAAAGTATGTACTTGGACATGCATGGCTTAATCTTTGAGACAAGCATATGACTACTGGCAGGATCAACCAGATAGCTCACCTGACCTTACCGGTGCGAGGCAAGCGACCTACGAGAGCGCAAAGGGGAGTCGAGCTATCGAGCGTCTTTCCCTCTGGCCAGACAGGTAGTCGACGCGATAGTTTGGCCCTCCTCCAACGACACCCGAGGTCAATTGGACCCATCTCCGAACGAATCGGAGTTGCGAGAGTTCACCACACTCGCCTTTCTCTCCAGGTCCCTAGACCCCCTCGAACACGGACGCCAAAGGGGTCCAGATATCACCAGACGCTGACTGGCTCCCCCTTCCCGGGGGGCAGTCTTACAGGTCTGTCGAGCGACAATAAACGTAAACCTACACTCACTGACCGATATAGCTCGAGAGCGAAGAATCGTTGTGCCTTGGACTGCGATCAGGGAATCACTAAAAGTGCCTCGCCAGATAATGCAGCCGCTCGGTCGCCTTTAGAAACAAGCCCAAGCCGAAGGGATTTTAAGCTAGCTAAAAAGGAAAAACTTTTCAGCACAACCTAGCACCCCTAAAGCCGAGCTAGGCTAAAATCTCGGTTCAGCCTAACCATTACCAGCCAGCCTAGAGCAGCGCTCGTCGTGAGCTGGATTTCCACTCGAGCCAGACCTAGCCGCCTAGGTCACTAGCCGTGAATACCGCCCCAGAAGCTACCAACCTGCCTAGGGGGTACCCTGTACCAGCGACCGCATAGGCAGGTCGAGCCGTACGTTCCTTGATGAGACCCTAGACGCCTAGGACCCTAGCTTTTGTATACCGCCCCAGAAGCTACCCTGTACCAGCTAGCGCCTACGCAGGTCGAGCCGTTCGTTCCTTGTGGGCCCCTAGACGCCTAGGACCCTAGCTTCGTATACCGCCCCAGAAGCTACCGGCCTGCCTAGGGGGTACCCTGTAGCGCCTACGCAGGTCGAGCCGTTCGTTCCTTGCGGGACCCTAGACGCCTAGGACCCTAGCTTCGTATACCGCCCCAGAAGCTACCTGCCTGCTAGGGGGTACCCTGTACCAGCTAGCGCCTAAGCAGGTCGAGCCGTTCGTTCCTTGCGGGACCCTAGACGCCTAGGACCCTAGCTTCGTATACCGCCCCAGTAGCTACCTGCCTGCCTAGGGGTACCCTGTACCAGCGAGTGCCTAGGTAGTAGTGCATGGTGTATACATATATATATATATATTCCGCCCCAGTATTGGTATTATATAGCGCCTGCATTACGATAATGCGCTCGGTTCGCAAGGCCGCTATTCAAATGCATATACCATTCTATACAAAAAAATTTTTATATGCAAATATATAGGATTCCCATAGACCCCTATGGAAATCGCATTTTTTTGTATATAGTAGTGCCGGCAAAAATATGTGGGTAGTTGGTCAGGAAAGTTATTTTTTAAAATGGTTTTTCCCAACGTGCCCTGCCTGGAACAGAGCAAGTGCCAAGGCAGGTTCCACCTGGGAATACGGGCCTAGCCTTGCATACCATCTGAGAAGCCAGCTAGCTGCCTGCCCGCCTAGGGGTACCCTGTACCAGCTAGCGCCTAGGCAGGTCGAGCCGTAGGTTCCTTGCGGGACCCTAGACGCCTAGGACCCTAGCCTTGCATACCACCTGAGAAGCTAGCTAGCTGCCTGCCTGCGCGCCTAGGGGTACCCTGTACCAGCTAGCGCCTAGGCAGGTCGAGCCGTAGGTTCCTTGCGGGACCCTAGACGCCTAGGACCCTAGCCTTGCATACCACCTAAGAAGCTAGCTAGCTGCCTGCCTGCGCGCCTAGGGGTACCCTGTACCAGCTAGCGCCTAGGCAGATCGAGCCGTACATTCCTTGCGGGACCCTAGCCTTGCATACCACCTGAGAAGCTAGCTAGCTGCCTGACTGCCCGCCTAGGGGGTACCCTGTACCAACTAGCGCCTAGGCAAGTCGAGCCGTTTGTTCCTTGAGGGACCCTAGACGCCTGGGACCCTAGCCTTGCATGCCACCTGAGAAGCTAGCTAGCTAGCTGCCTGCCTGCCTAGAGGGTACCCTGTACCAGCTTGCGCCTCGGCAGGTCGAGCCGTACGTTCCTTGATGAGACCCTAGCCGCCTAGGAACCTCACCACGTATACCCCCAGAACCCGGCTAGCGACTACGTCGGTCCTTGCCGGGCGTTTTTGGGTATATAGTAGTGCTCGCAAAAAGATGTGGGTAGTTGGTCAGAAATTTTTCGCCAGCACAAGGTGTCCCGCATGAACCCGGCAGAAGCCTGCGAGCTTCCTTGCGGGACCCTAGTCTCATAGGACCCTAGCCTTGCGTACCACCTGAGAAGCTAGCTGCCTGCCTAGGGGGTACCCTGTACCAGCTAGCGCCTAGGCAGGTCGGGCCGTACGTTCCTTGCAGGACCCTAGACGCCTAGGGCCCTAGCCTTGCATACCACCTCCCTTTGACCCTCTGTGTCTCGGCACTCTCTGCCCTAGCTCTCCTGGCTAGATGCTCATTGCATGCTGGCTGGAACGACCTACCCAGCGAGGGGTCGATCGTCCCGATGCGATAAGGCGTTCTCTCGCACCAAGGAAAAAACCAGCTGCGGTAATGCAACGCATAGGGCTCGACAAAGTCACTTTTTCCCTATATATAGTGGTCGCGAAAAGCTGTGGGTAGTTGGTCAGAAATTTATTTACCAAGGGGCTTGCACCAAGGCAAAAGCCAAGCTTTTCACGGGGCTTTCCACGAGGGGTGATTTCTGGATGTTATTTTTTGCAATATCTCGGTAACGGCTTGGAATATTTTCATGGGGTTTGCTTTGGCAGATAGGTCTTGAGAAAGTCTACGAGACACTGTCATTAGCGGGATTCGAACCTCTCCATTTCCCTCGATAAAGTGCAAAAAACCGACCGAAAACACAGTTTTTTGCTAATAACTCGGTCCCCAATGGGAATATTTCAATGGGGTTTGTGCAGGCAGGTCGCTCTCGGTGCGTTCTACCTAGAAAAATCAAATTGTCTGGGACAAAAACACCGCAAAGGGTCCAAACCGTGACTGCGTCGAATTATATGACCGAACAAAAGGTCACTTTTCATTTTTCACTAGAAATGGAATATCTCGGTAAGGAACTGAAATAGTTTCAAACAGTTTGCACTGGCGTGTAGGTCTCGTCGAGACGAAGCTGTGCATGGGTCGTTCAAGGAGGTAGATCCAGGGACGGCGGAGACACAGGCATTGCAAGTTTCCCAAGGAGGGGGTGCCCTGGAGAAAGCCAATTTCTCCCGTGGTGGTCTCGGGGAAATCACGTTGTCGACCATAACTCTGCCGGAGAGCGAGCTAGCGGCCTTTGCCTTACATGTGCGTGTAGGTCTCGCCGAGACAAAGGCAAGTATGGGTCGTTCGTGGAGGTAGGTCCAGGGACAGCGGAGATACAGGCATTGCAAGTTTCCCAAGGAGGGGGTGCCCTGGAGAAAGCCAATTTCTCCCGTGGTGGTCTCGGGGGAAATCACGTTGTCGACCATAACTCTGCCGGAGAGCGAGCTAGCGGCCTTTGCCTTACATGTGCGTGTAGGTCTCGCCGAGACGAAGCCAGGCATGGGTGCTTGAAGGAGCTAGGGGCGGGGGTAGCGGATATACAGGCCTTGTAATTTTCCCCCGGGAAGGGTCCCGGCAAACGGCCTGGCTCTCAGGGCTTTGCCCCTTGTGTCATTTTTGGTGGTTATTTTTTGCAATATCTCGGTAACGGCTGTGAATATTTTCATGGGGTTTGCTTTGGCAGATAGGTCCTGCGAAGGGCTACGACACACTGTCATTAGTGGGATTCGAACTTCTCCTTTTCCCGCGATAAAGTGCAAAAAACCGACCGAAAACACAGTTTTTTGCTAATAACTCGCTCCACAATGGGAATATTTCAATGGGGTTTGTGCAGGCAGGTCGCTCTCGGTGTGTTCTACCTAGAAAAACCAAATTGCCTGGGACAAAGACACCGCAAAGGGTCCAAACCGTGACTGCGTCGAATTATATGACCGAACAAAAGGTCACTTTTCATTTTTCACTAGAAATGGAATATCTCGGTAAGGAACTGGAATATTTTCAAACAGTTTGCACTGGCGTGTAGGTCTTGTCGAGACAAAGCCGTGCATGGGTCGTTCAAGGAGGTAGGTCCAGGGACGCGGAGATACAGGCATTGCAAGTTTCCCCAGGAGGGGGTGCCCTGGAGAAAGCCAATTTCTCCCGTGGTGCTCACGGGGAAATCACGTTGTCGACCATAACTCTGCCGGAAAGCAAGCTAGCGGCCGATGCCTTACATGTGCGTTTAGGTCTCGCCGAGACGAAGGCAAGTATGGGTCGTTCGTGGAGGTAGGTCCAGGGACAGCGGAGATACAGGCATTGCAAAATTCCCAAGGAGGGGGTGCCCTGGAGAAAGCCAATTTCTCCCGTGGTGGTCTCGGGGAAATCACGTTGTCGACCATAACTCTGCCGGAGAGCAAGCTAGCGGCCTTTGCCTTACATGTGCGTGTAGGTCTCGCCGAGACAAAGGCAAGTATGGGTCGTTCGTGGAGGTAGATGCAGGGACAGCGGAGATACAGGCATTGCAAGTTTCCCAAGGAGGGGGTGCCCTGGAGAAAGCCAATTTCTCCCGTGGTGGTCTCGGGGAAATCACGTTGTCGACCATAACTCTGCCGGAGAGCGAGCTAGCGGCCTTTGTCTTACATGTGCGTGTAGGTCTCGCCGAGACGAAGCCAGGCATGGGTGCTTGAAGGAGCTAGGGGCAGGGGTAGCGGAGATACAAGCCTTGTAATTTTCCCCCGGGAAGGGTCCCGGCAAACGGCCTGGCTCTCAGGGCTTTGCCCCTTGTGTCATTTTTGGTTGTTATTTTTTGCAATATCTCGGTAACGGCTTGGAATATTTTCATGGGGTTTGCTTTGGCAGATAGGTCCTGGGAAGGGCTACGACACACTGTCATTAGCGGGATTCGAACCTCTCCTTTTCTCTCTATAAAGTGCAAAAAACCGACCGAAAACACAGTTTTTTGCTAATAACTCGGTCCCCAATAACCCAATAACTAATAACTCGGTCCCCAATGGGAATATTTCAATGGGGTTTGTGCAGGCACCGAACAAAAGGTCACTTTTCATTTTTCACTAGAAATGGAATATCTCGGTAAGGAACTGGAATATTTTCAAACAGTTTGCACTGGCGTGTAGGTCTTGTCGAGACAAAGCCGTGCATGGGTCGTTCAAGGAGGTAGGTCCAGGGACGTCGGAGAAACAGGCATTGCAAGTTTCCCAAGGAGGGGGTGCCCTGGAGAAAGCCAATTTCTCCCGTGGTGCTCACGGAGAGCGAGCTAGCGGCCAATGCCTTACATGTGCGTGTAGGTCTCGCCGAGACAAATCCAAGCATGGGTCCTTCGTTCAGGTAGGTCCAGGGACAGCGGAGATACAGGCATTGCAAGTTTCCGAAGGAGAGGGTGTCAAGGAGAAAGCCAATTTCTCCCGTGGTGCTCACGGGGAAATCACGTTGTCGACCATAACTCTGCCGGAGAGCGAGCTAGAAGCCAATGCCTTACATGTGCGTGTAGTTCTGGCCGAGACGAATTCAAGCAGGGGTAGCGTTAGGGTTAGGGTTTAGGGTTAGGTTTAGGGTTTAGGGTTAGGTTAGGTTAGGGTTAGGGTTAGGGTTAGGGTTAACCGTAACCCTAACCCTATAACTCTAAGGGTCCAAACCGTGACTGCGTCAAATTATATGACCGAACAAAAGGTCACTTTTCATTTTTCACTAGAAATGGAACATATCAGTAAGGAACTGGAATTTTTGGCAAACAGTTTGCACTGGCGTGTAGGTCTTGTCGAGACAAAGCCGTGCATGGGTCGTTCGTCGAGGTAGGGACGGCGGAGATACAGGCATTGCAAGTTTCCCAAGGAAGGGGTGCCCTGGAGAAAGCCAATTTTTCCCGTGGTGCTCACGGGGAAATCACGTTGTCGACCATAACTCTGCCGGAGAGCGAGCTAGCGGCCAATGCCTTACATGTGCGTGTAGGTCTCGCCGAGACAAAGCCGTGCATGGGTCGTTGAAGGAGGTAGGTCCAGGGACGGCGGAGATATAGGCATTGCAAGTTTCCCAAGGAGGGGGTGCCCTGGAGAAAGCCAATTTCTCCCGTGGTGCTCACGGGGAAATCACGTTGTCGACCATAACTCGTCCGGAGAGCGGGCTAGCGGCCAATGCCTTACATGTGCGTGTAGGTCTCGCCGAGACGAGGGCAAGTATGGGTCGTTCGTGGAGGTAGGTCCAGGGAGAGCGGAGATACAGGCATTGCAAGTTTCCCAAGGAGGGGGTGCCCTGGAGAAAGCCAATTTCTCCCGTGGTGCTCACGGGGAAATCACGTTGTCGACCATAACTCGTCCGGAGAGCGGGCTAGCGGCCAATGCCTTACATGTGCGTGTAGGTCTCGCCGAGACGAAGGCAAGTATGGGTCGTTCGTGGAGGTAGGTCCAGGGACAGCGGAGATACAGGCATTGCAAGTTTCCCAAGGAGGGGGTGCCCTGGAGAAAGCCAATTTCTCCCGTGGTGCTCACGGGGAAATCACGTTGTCGACCATAACTCTGCCGGAGAGCAAGCTAGCGGCCAATGCCTTACATGTGCGTGTAGGTCTCGCCGAGACAAAGGCAAGTATGGGTCGTTCGTCGAGGTAGGTCCAGGGACAGCGGATATACAGGCATTGCAAGTTTCCCAAGGAGGGGGTGCCCTGGAGAAAGCCAATTTCTCCCGTGGTGCTCACGGGGAAATCACGTTGTCGACCATAACTCTGCCGGGGAGCAAGCTAGCGGCCAATGCCTTACATGTGCGTGTGGGTCTCGCCAAGACGAAGCCAAGCATGGGTCGTTCAAGGAGCTAGGGGCAGGGATAGCGGAGACACGGGCATTGTAATGGTCCCCGCGAGGGGTCCCGTGGACGAAGCCAGTCTCTCCCCTGGTGCTCAGGGGAAATCACGTTGTCGACCATAACTCTGCCGGAGAGCGAGCTAGCGGCCAATGCCTTACATGTGCGTGTAGGTCTCGCCGAGACAAATTCAAGCATGGGTCCTTCGTTCAGGTAGGTCCAGGGACAGCGGAGATACAGGCATTGCAATTTTCCCAAGGAGAGGGTGTCAAGGAGAAAGCCAATTTCTCCCGTGGTGCTCACGGGGAAATCACGTTGTCGAACATAACTCTGCCGGAGAGCGAGCTAGAAGCCAATGCCTTACATGTGCGTGTAGTTCTGGCCGAGACGAATTCAAGCATGGGTGCTTGAAGGAGCTAGCGGCAGGGGTAGCGTTAGGGTTAGGGTTTAGGGTTAGGTTTAGGGTTTAGGGTTAGGTTAGGTTAGGGTTAGGGTTAGGGTTAACCGTAACCCTAACCCTATAACTCTAAGGGTCCAAACCGTGACTGCATCAAATTAAATGACCGAACAAAAGGTCACTTTTCATTTTTCACTAGAAATGGAACATATCGGTAAGGAACTGGAATTTTTGGCAAACAGTTTGCACTGGCGTGTAGGTCTTGTCGAGACAAAGCCGTGCATGGGTCGTTCAAGGAGGTAGGTCCAGGGACGGCGGAGATACAGGCATTGCAAGTTTCCCAAGGAAGGGGTGCCCTGGAGAAAGCCAATTTCTCCCGTGGTGCTCACGGGGAAATCTCGTTGTCGACCATAACTCTGCCGGAGAGCGAGCTAGCGGCCAATGCCTTACATGTGCGTGTAGGTCTCGCCGAGACGAAGCCGAGCATGGGTCGTTCGTGGAGGTAGGTCCAGGGACAGCGGAGATACATGCATTGCAAAATTAACAAGGAGGGGGTGCCCTGGAGAAAGCCAATTTCTCCCGTGGTGCTCACGGGGAAATCACGTTGTCGACCATAACTCGTCCGGAGAGCGAGCTAGCGGCCAATGCCTTACATGTGCGTGTAGGTCTCGCCGAGACGAAGGCAAGTATGGGTCGTTCGTGGAGGTAGGTCCAGGGAGAGCGGAGATACAGGCATTGCAAGTTTCCCAAGGAGGGGGTGCCCTGGAGAAAGCCAATTTCTCCCGTGGTGCTCACGGGGAAATCACGTTGTCGACCATAACTCGTCCGGAGAGCAAGCTAGCGGCCAATGCCTTACATGTGCGTGTAGGTCTCGCCGAGACGAAGGCAAGTATGGGTCGTTCGTGGAGGTAGGTCCAGGGACAGCGGAGATACAGGCATTGCAAGTTTCCCAAGGAGGGGGTGCCCTGGAGAAAGCCAATTTCTCCCGTGGTGCTCACGGGGAAATCACGTTGTCGACCATAACTCGTCCGGAGAGCAAGCTAGCGGCCAATGCCTTACATGTGCGTGTAGGTCTCGCCAAGACGAAGGCAAGCATGGGTCGTTCGTCGAGGTAGGTCCAGGGACAGCGGAGACACATGCATTGCAAGTTTAACAAGGAAGGGGTGCCCTGGAGGAAGCCAATTTCTCCCGTGGTGCTCACGGGGAAATCACGTTGTCGACCATAACTCTGCCGGGGAGCAAGCTAGCGGCCAATGCCTTACATGTGCGTGTAGGTCTCGCCAAGACGAAGGCAAGCATGGGTCGTTCGTCGAGGTAGGTCCAGGGACAGCGGAGACACATGCATTGCAAGTTTAACAAGGAAGGGGTGCCCTGGAGAAACCCAATTTATCCCGTGGTGCTCACGGGGAAATCACGTTGTCGACCATAACTCGTCCGGAGAGCGAGCTAGCGGCCAATGCCTTACATGTGCGTGTAGGTCTCGCCGAGACGAAGGCAAGTATGGGTCGTTCGTGGAGGTAGGTCCAGGGAGAGCGGAGATACAGGCATTGCAAGTTTCCCAAGGAGGGGGTGCCCTGGAGAAAGCCAATTTCTCCCGTGGTGCTCACGGGGAAATCACGTTGTCGACCATAACTCGTCCGGAGAGCGAGCTAGCGGCCAATGCCTTACATGTGCGTGTAGGTCTCGCCGAGACGAAGGCAAGTATGGGTCGTTCGTGGAGGTAGGTCCAGGGAGAGCGGAGATACAGGCATTGCAAGTTTCCCAAGGAGGGGGTGCCCTGGAGAAAGCCAATTTCTCCCGTGGTGCTCACGGGGAAATCACGTTGTCGACCATAACTCGTCCGGAGAGCAAGCTAGCGGCCAATGCCTTACATGTGCGTGTAGGTCTCGCCAAGACGAAGGCAAGTATGGGTCGTTCGTGGAGGTAGGTCCAGGGACAGCGGAGATACAGGCATTGCAAGTTTCCCAAGGAGGGGGTGCCCTGGAGAAAGCCAATTTCTCCCGTGGTGCTCACGGGGAAATCACGTTGTCGACCATAACTCTGCCGGGGAGCAAGCTAGCGGCCAATGCCTTACATGTGCGTGTAGGTCTCGCCAAGACGAAGGCAAGCATGGGTCGTTCGTCGAGGTAGGTCCAGGGACAGCGGAGATACATGCATTGCAAGTTTAACAAGGAAGGGGTGCCCTGGAGAAAGCCAATTTCTCCCGTGGTGCTCACGGGGAAATCACGTTGTCGACCATAACTCGTCCGGAGAGCGAGCTAGCGGCCAATGCCTTACATGTGCGTGTAGGTCTCGCCGAGACGAAGGCAAGTATGGGTCGTTCGTGGAGGTAGGTCCAGGGACAGCGGAGATACAGGCATTGCAAGTTTCCCAAGGAGGGGGTGCCCTGGAGAAAGCCACTTTCTCCCGTGGTGCTCACGGGGAAATCACGTTGTCGACCATAACTCTGCCGGGGAGCAAGCTAGCGGCCAATGCCTTACATGTGCGTGTAGGTCTCGCCAAGAGGAAGGCAAGCATGGGTCGTTCGTCGAGGTAGGTCCAGGGACAGCGGAGACACATGCATTGCAAGTTTAACAAGGACGGGGTGCCCTGGAGAAAGCCAATTTCTCCCGTGGTGCTCACGGAGAAATCACGTTGTTGACCATAACTCGTCCGGAGAGCGAGCTAGCGGCCAATGCCTTACATGTGCGTGTAGGTCTCGCCGAGACGAAGGCAAGTATGGGTCGTTCGTGGAGGTAGGTCCAGGGACAGCGGAGATACAGGCATTGCAAGTTTCCCAAGGAGGGGGTGCCCTGGAGAAAGCCAATTTCTCCCGTGGTGCTCACGGGGAAATCACGTTGTCGACCATAACTCGTCCGGAGAGCAAGCTAGCGGCCAATGCCTTACATGTGCGTGTAGGTCTCGCCAAGACGAAGGCAAGTATGGGTCGTTCGTGGAGGTAGGTCCAGGGACAGCGGAGATACAGGCATTGCAAGTTTCCCAAGGAGGGGGTGCCCTGGAGAAAGCCAATTTCTCCCGTGGTGCTCACGGGGAAATCACGTTGTCGACCATAACTCTGCCGGGGAGCAAGCTAGCGGCCAATGCCTTACATGTGCGTGTAGGTCTCGCCAAGACGAAGGCAAGCATGGGTCGTTCGTCGAGGTAGGTCCAGGGACAGCGGAGATACATGCATTGCAAGTTTAACAAGGAAGGGGTGCCCTGGAGAAAGCCAATTTCTCCCGTGGTGCTCACGGGGAAATCACGTTGTCGACCATAACTCGTCCGGAGAGCGAGCTAGCGGCCAATGCCTTACATGTGCGTGTAGGTCTCGCCGAGACAAAGGCAAGTATGGGTCGTTCGTGGAGGTAGGTCCAGGGACAGCGGAGATACAGGCATTGCAAGTTTAACAAGGAGGGGGTGCCCTGGAGAAAGCCAATTTCTCCCGTGGTGCTCACGGGGAAATCACGTTGTCGACCATAACTCTGCCGGGGAGCAAGCTAGCGGCCAATGCCTTACATGTGCGTGTAGGTCTCGCCAAGAGGAAGGCAAGCATGGGTCGTTCGTCGAGGTAGGTCCAGGGACAGCGGAGACACATTCATTGCAATTTTAACAAGGAAGGGGTGCCCTGGAGAAAGCCAATTTCTCCCGTGGTGCTCACGGAGAAATCACGTTGTTGACCATAACTCGTCCGGAGAGCGAGCTAGCGGCCAATGCCTTACATGTGCGTGTAGGTCTCGCCGAGACGAAGGCAAGTATGGGTCGTTCGTGGAGGTAGGTCCAGGGACAGCGGAGATACAGGCATTGCAAGTTTCCCAAGGAGGGGGTGCCCTGGAGAAAGCCAATTTCTCCCGTGGTGCTCACGGGGAAATCACGTTGTCGACCATAACTCTGCCGGGGAGCAAGCTAGCGGCCAATGTCTTACATGTGCGTGTAGGTCTCGCCGAGACGAAGGCAAGCATGGGTCGTTCGTCGAGGTAGGTTCAGGGACAGCGGAGATACATGCATTGCAAGTTTAACAAGGAAGGGGTGCCCTGGAGAAAGCCAATTTCTCCCGTGGTGCTCACGGGGAAATCACGTTGTCGAGCATAACTCTGCCGGGGAGCGAGCTAGCGGCCAATGCGTTACATGTGCGTGTAGGTCTCTCCGAGACGAAGGCAAGCATGGGTCGTTCGTGGAGGTAGGTTCAGGAATAGCGGAGACACAGACATTGTAATGGTCCCCGCGAGGGGTCCCGTGGACGAAGCCAGTCTCTCCCCTGGTGCTCAGGGGAAATCACGTTGTCGACCATAACTCTGCCGGGGAGCGAGCTAGCGGCCAATGCCTTACATGTGCGTGTAGGTCTCTCCCAGACAAATTCAAGCATGGGTCCTTCGTTGAGGTAGGTCCAGGGACAGCGGAGATACAGGCATAGCAAGTTTCCCAAGGAGGGGGTGTCCTGGAGAAAGCCAATTTCTCCCGTGGTGGTCTCGGGGAAATCACGTTGTCGACCATAACTCTGCCGGGGAGTGAGCAAGCGGTCAATGCCTTACATGTGCGTGTAGGTCTCGCCGAGACGAAGCCAGGCATGGGTGCTTGAAGGAGCTAGGGGCAGGGGTAGCGGAGATACGGGCCTTGTAATTTTCCCCCGGGAAGGGTCCCGGCAAACGGCCTGGCTCTCACGGCTTTGCCCCTTGTGTCATTTTTGGTTGTTATTTTTTGCAATATCTCGGTAACGGCTTGGAATATTTTCATGGGGTTTGCTTTGGCAGATAGGTCCTGGAAAGGGCTACGACACACTGTCATTAGCGGGATTCGAACCTCTCCTTTTCCCTCGATAAAGTGCAAAAAACCGACCGAAAACACAGTTTTTTGCTAATAACTCGGTCCCCAATGGGAAGATTTCAATGGGGTTTGTGCAGGCAGGTCGCTCTCGGTGTGTTCTACCTAGAAAAACCAAATTGCCTGGGACAAAAGCACCGCAAAGGGTCCAAACCGTGACTGCGTCGAATTATATGACCGAACAAAAGGTCACTTTTCATTTTTCACTGGAAATGGAATATCTCGGTAAGGAACTGAAATATTTTCAAACAGTTTGCACTGGCGTGTAGGTCTCGTCAAGACAAAGCCATGCATGGGTCGCTCAAGGAGGTAGGTCCAGGGACGGCGGAGATACAGGCATTGCAAGTTTCCCCAGGAGGGGGTGCCCTGGAGAAAGCCAATTTCTCCCGTGGTGCTCACGGGGAAATCACGTTGTCGACCCTAACTCTGCCGGGGAGTGAGCAAGCGGCCAATGCCTTACATGTGCGTGTAGGTCTCGCCGAGACAAATTCAAGCATGGGTCCTTCGTTGAGGTAGGTCCAGGGACAGCGGAGATACAGGCATAGCAAGTTTCCCAAGGAGGGGGGGTCCTGGAGAAAGCCAATTTCTCCCGTGGTGGTCTCGGGGAAATCACGTTGTCGACCCTAACTCTGCCGGGGAATGAGCAAGCGGCCAATGCCTTACATGTGCGTGTAGGTCTCGCCGAGACGAAGCCAGGCATGGGTGCTTGAAGGAGCTAGGGGCAGGGGTAGCGGAGATACGGGCCTTGTAATTTTCCCCCGGGAAGGGTCCCGGCAAACGGCCTGGCTCTCAGGGCTTTGCCCCTTGTGTCATTTTTGGTTGTTATTTTTTGGAATATCTCGGTAACGGCTGTGAATATTTTCATGGGGTTTGCTTTGGCAGATAGGTCTTGCCAAGGGCTACGACCACCTTTCATCAGCGGGATTCGAACCTCTCCCTTTTTGTTCATAAAGTCAAAAAAACCGACCGAAAACACAGTTTTTTGCTAATAATTCGGTCCCCAATGGGAATATTTCAATTTCGAATTTCAAATTTAATATACCCATTCCATTCCGCTTCAAATATTCACCTCCAACCCATTTATTTCGCTTTAAATAGGCGATTTCATTCATTCCTTCATTTTCCATGTTGCGTAAATATTTACGCAAACTTGCGTAAATATTGACGCAAGTGCGTAAAGTTTTACGCACTGTTATGGCTCATTTTCGGCAACAATGGCTCATTTTTGGCCACAATGGCCAAGATATGGGCAAAATTCCGCCCCTAAAACCTGAGAGAGAAGCTCAACAGGGTCTCCTTTCCCGGCCGTTTTGTGCCAAGCCCGTGTTTTCAAGGCGCGACATTCGGTGGATAGAAGTTGCTGGCTGGGCCCTTGGTAAGACGGTGACGTACCAGACACCGTCGGATAGGGTAGGCTAAGACGCATCGGACGGTGAAAACCCCATGAAAATCGGATGGTCCGTTCGTCCGTAGTAGGTAGCAGACGGATGGTACTATGCAATAGTTCAAGGCGCGACATTCGCTTTAAATACGCTATTGACTTCATTTTCCATGTCTGACACTTTTTTCAGCACTGTGACATTTTTTCACAACTGTGAAAATTTTTTCACACTGTAATGGCCAAGATATGGCCAAAATTCCGCCCCTAAAACCTGAGAGAGAAGCTCAACAGGGTCTCCTTTCCCCGCCGTGTTGAGCCAAGGCCGTGTTTCCAAGGCGCGACATTCGGTGGATTCAAGTTGTCTGCTGGGCCCATGGCATTGGGGTGACATGCCCCAAACCGTCGGATAGGGCAGGCAGAGACGCATCGGACGGTGCATGCCGCATGAAAATCGGTTGGTCCGTTCGTCCGTGCGCGGCCGAAAAGCGGTTTGGGGGCCCCGCAGAGTCATGCAAATGTGAAGATAGGTTAATTGGGGTTTCCTCGAACACTCTTGAAGCCACCTTGAAGTGCCACATGGCGCCAGATAGGCCTCGCCAAGCCGCGTCTAGCGCCGCTAAGTGCATGTGATTCGCCGTGTGCGTTCGTCCGAGCGCCTAAGAAAACGTGTTTTTCACTGTCCCTGTTTGTATTTCGCGACATTAGGAGATGTTGAGTTTTCTCAGCTGCCTTTGAATGCACGGCAACATACCAGACACCGTCGGATAGGGCAGGCTGAGACGTAGCGGAGGGTGAAAACCCCATGAAAATCCGATGGTGCGTTCTTCCGTGC
Source organism: Unio delphinus (assembly GCA_029339505.1). Taxonomy (NCBI): domain Eukaryota; kingdom Metazoa; phylum Mollusca; class Bivalvia; order Unionida; family Unionidae; genus Unio; species Unio delphinus. Next base: position 14,531 of record JAQISU010000839.1, on the reverse strand, counting down.
GAGGTAGCCGACGGAGGGTACCCTCGACGTTTTCAAGGCGCGACATTCGGTGGATTGAAGTTGTGGGCTGGGCCCTTAGAAAAACGGTAACATGCCACACAGCGCCGGATAGGGCAGGCTGAGACGCATCGAACGGTGAAAACCCCATGAAAATCGGTTGGTCCGTTCGTCCGTGCGAGGGAGCAGACGGAGGGTACCCTCCAAGTTGTTAAGGCGCTCCATTTCTTGGAGTTGTCTCCCGTAGACCGTGCGAGGTAGCAAACCGATAGAGCGACATTGGCTTTTCTCTTGCTTTCTCCTAGGCCGTTGCTCCGATTGAAACGTGCCATGCCTGGTTGTGAAGGAGACGCACATGGCAGTGCAAACGGCAAGAAAATTGGAACGTGCGTGCGTTTGTTATCCCCTGTAAGGCGGCCATAAGGGTCTTCAAGGTCAGTGCTCTCCAAGGATTGCTGAAACGCCCGTTTTTCGAGAGTTACAAGAGCTACAGTCATGTACGAGGCAGCGGCATGTAGGTCTTGACGAGAGGCAGCTGCCGGTGAAAAGCCCGATCAAGTCGAACCGTCCGTTCGTCCGTAGGAGGTAGCAGACGGACGGTACTATGCAATTGTTCATGGCGCGACATTCGGTGGATTGAAGTTGCGGGCTGCGCCCTTGGGAAGACGGTGACATGCCACACACCGTCGGATAGGGCAGGCTGAGACGCATCGGACGGTGCATGCCCCATGCCAATCGGTTGGTCCGTTCGTACGTGCGAGGTAGCCGACGGAGGGTACCCCCCACGTTTTCAAGGCGCGACCTTCTGTTTATTCAAGTTGTGTGCTGGGCAATTGGGAGTAGGGAACGAATGCTACTATCCATGTTTGTATTGTGGCTTTTCCCCGGTTTTCTCGCGTGATAGGATGTTGCAGCTGCTGATGGATGGTTGTGGTGGTAGCGAATATCTGGCAAACGGGACATTGGCGAAAAGGGGGGGGGGGGGGGGGGGGGGTTGGTGCCCTTTGTTTCAATGTCTACCACTTATAAATGACTTAAAGAAAGATATCTTCTTGCTGTTTGCGGCGGTGGTAGAGAGAGAGAGAGAGAGAGAGAGAGAGAGAGAGAGAGAGAGAGAGAGCTGCTGCTGCTGGTTGTGGTGGTGGTGGTGGTAGCGAATGCCAGATGTTGGCATATCCATTGCTGCAATGCCCATAGCTTGTGAATGCTTCGATATATCTGCTTGCTGTTTGCGGCGGCGGTTGAGAGAGCTGCTGCTGCTGCTGATGGTTGTGGTGGTAGCCAATGCCATGCAAATGGGATTTTGGAAAATTCATTGATGCAATGCCCCTACCTTGTGAATGCTTCAATCTATCTTCTTGCTGTTTGCGGCGGTGTTTGAGAGAGCTGCTGCTGCTGCTGATGGTTGTGGTGGTAGCCAATGCCATGCAAATGGGATTTTGGAAAATTCATTGATGCAATGCTCCTACCTTGTGAATGCTTCAATCTATCTTCTTGCTGTTTGCGGCGGTGTTTGAGAGAGCTGCTGCTGCTGCTGCTGCTGATGGTTGTGGTGGTAGCCAATGCCAGACAAATGGGATTTTGGAAAATTCATTGATGCAATGCTCCTACCTTGTGAATGCTTCAATCTATCTTCTTGTTGTTTGCGGCGGTGTTTGGGAGAGCTGCTGCTGCTGCTGCTGATGGTTGTGGTGGTAGCCAATGCCAGACAAATGGGATGTTGGAAAATTCATTGCTGCAATGCCCATAGCTTGTGAATGCCTCCATATATCTGCTTCCTGTTTGCGGCGGCGGCTGAGAGAGCTGCTGCTGCTGCTGGTTGTGGTGGTAGCCAATGCCATGCAAATGGGATTTTGGAAAATTCATTGATGCAATGCTCCTACCTTGTGTATGCTTCAATCTATCTGCTTGCTGTTTGCGGCGGTGGTTGAGAGAGCTGCTGCTGCTGATGGTTGTGGTGGTAGCCAATGCCAGACAAATGGGATTTGGGAAAATTCATTGCTGCAATACCCCTACCTTGTGAATGCTTCAATCTATCTGCTTGCTGTTTGCGGCGGTGGTTGAGAGAGAGCTGCTGCTGCTGCTGATGGTTGTGGTGGTAGCGAAGGCCATACAAATGGGATTTTGGCAAATTCCTCGCTATAATAATACCTATAGCTCTTGAATACTTCAAGTTATCTTCTCTGGGCTGTTTGTAGCGCCGGCTGAGTGTACGTACGTTTCATATCCAAGCCAATGCAATATATAAATAGGTACAAATCCATCTGAAAATGTCTTTTAATTTCACAATTTCATTATAAAATTTTTCAACCCATTCCATTTAATTTTCAAGCTTTTTTGTTTGTATTTTCCACTTCAAATGTATCTTATATTCGCCTCCAACACATTTATTCCGCTTAAATAGGCGATTTCTTCGATTTCCATGTTGCGGAGCTTTTAACTCAACTGCGTAAATTTTTACTCGAGTGTGCGAACATTTTACGCACTGTTATGGCCAAAATTTGGCCACAATGACCAAAATTTGGCCACAATGGCCACAATTTGGCCAAACTTTTTCCGTTCAAACCTGCGAGTCAAGCTCAACAGGGTCTCCTTTCCCGGCCGTGTTGTGCCAAGCCCGTGTTTTCAAGGCGCGACATTCGGTGGATAGAAGTTGCTGGCTGGGCCCTTGGTAAGACGGTGACGTACCAGACACCGTCGGATAGGGTAGGCTAAGACGCATCGGACGGTGAAAACCCCATGAAAATCGGATGGTCCGTTCGTCCGTAGTAGGTAGCAGACGGATGGTACTATGCAATAGTTCAAGGCGCGACATTCGCTTTAAATACGCTATTGACTTCATTTTCCATGTCTGACACTTTTTTCAGCACTGTGACATTTTTTCACAACTGTGAAAATTTTTTCACACTGTAATGGCCAAGATATGGGCAAAATTCCGCCCCTAAAACCTGAGAGAGAAGCTCAACAGGGTCTCCTTTCCCGGCCGTGTTGTGCCAAGCCCGTGTTTTCAAGGCGCGACATTCGGTGGATAGAAGTTGCTGGCTGGGCCCTTGGTAAGACGGTGACGTACCAGACACCGTCGGATAGGGTAGGCTAAGACGCATCGGACGGTGAAAACCCCATGAAAATCGGATGGTCCGTTCGTCCGTAGTAGGTAGCAGACGGATGGTACTATGCAATAGTTCAAGGCGCGACATTCGCTTTAAATACGCTATTGACTTCATTTTCCATGTCTGACACTTTTTTCAGCACTGTGACATTTTTTCACAACTGTAAAAAATTTTTCACACTGTAATGGCCAAGATATGGGCAAAATTCCGCCCCTAAAACCTGAGAGAGAAGCTCAACAGGGTCTCCTTTCCCGGCCGTGTTTTGCCAAGCCCGTGTTTCCAAGGCGCGACATTCGGTGGATTCAAGTTGTCTGCTGGGCCCTTGGCACTGGGGTGCCATGCCACACACCGTCGGATAGGGTAGGCTAACACGCATCGGACGGTGAAAACCGCATGAAAATGGGACGGTCTGTTCGTCCGTGCGAGGTAGCCGACGGAGGGTACCCTCCACGTTTTCAAGGCGCGACATTCGGTTGATTCAACTTGTCTGCTGGGCCCTTGGCATTGGGGTGGCATGCCCCACACCGTCGGATAGGGCAGGCAGAGACGCATCGGACGGTGCATGCCGCAGGAAAATCGGTTGGTCCGTTCGTCCGTGCGCGGCCGAAAAGCGGTTTGGGGGCCCCGCAGAGTCATGCAAATGTGAAGATAGGTTAATTGGGGTTTCCTCGAACACTCTTGAAGCCACCTTGAAGTGCTACATAGCGCCAGATAGGCCTCGCCAAGCCGCGTCTAGCGCCGCTAAGTGCATGTGATTCGCCGTGTGCGTTCGTCCGAGCGCCGAAGAAAACGTGTTTTTAACTGTCCTTGTTTGTATTGCGCGACATTAGGAGATGTTGAGTTTTCTCAGCTGGCTTTGAATGTACGGCAACATACTAGACACCATCGGATAGGGCAGGCTGAGGCGCATCGGACGGTGGAAATCCCATGAAAATCCGATGGTGCGTTCGTCCGTGCGAGGTAGCCGACGGAGGGTACCCTCGACGTTTTCAAGGCGCGACATTCGGTGGATTGAAGTTGTGGGCTGGGCCCTTGGGAGCACGGTAACAGACCAGACACCGTCGGATAGGGTAGGGTAGGACGCATCGGACGGTGAAAACCCCATGAAAATCGGACTGTCCGTTCGTCCGTGCGAGGTAGCCGACGGAGGGTACCCTCCACGTTTTCAAGGCGCGACATTCTGTTTATTCAAATGCGCGACATTCGGTTGATTCAAGTTGTGTGCTGGGCCCTTGGCATTGGGGTAACGTGCCACACACAGTCGGATAGGGCAGGCTGAGACGCATCGGACGAAGCATGCCGCATGCCAATCGGTTTGTCCGTTCGTCCGTGCGAGGTAACCGACGGAGGGTACCCCCCACGTTTTCAAGGCGCGACCTTCTGTTTATTCAAGTTGTGTGCTGGGCAATTGGGAGTAGGGAACG
>JAQISU010000838.1:0-17500 GCA_029339505.1 Unio delphinus | reverse complement strand
GTCGATTTTTGGGTGCAAGTCAGAAACTGGTGAGAGAAACTGGTGAAAAAGTTGGACTTAGAAATTTTCGGGAAGGTGTTGGACTTTGTCGTTTTTGCCCTGGAACTGTCGATATTTGGGTGCAGGTCAAGAAAAAGTTGCTGCTGATGTCGAACATGAAAACAAAAAAAAAAGCCCCCCAAAAATTTCTAAGTCCAACTTAGAAATTTTTGGGGGGCTTTTTTTTTATTTTTTTTTTTCATGTTGGATATGAAACGTACGTACACTCAGCCGGCGCTACAAACAGCACAGAGAAGATAACTTGAAGTTTCCAAGAGCTATAGGTATTATTATAGCGAGGAATTTGCCAAAATCCCATTTATATGGCCTTCGCTACCACCACAACCATCAGCAGCAGCAGCAGCTCTCTCTCAACCACCGCCGCAAACAGCAAGCAGATAGATTGAAGCATTCACAAGGTAGGGGTATTGCAGCAATGAATTTTTCAAAATCCCATTTTTCTGGCATTGGCTACCACCACAACCATCAGCAGCAGCAGCTCTCTCAACCGCCGCCGCAAACAGCAAGCAGATACATCGAAGCATTCACAAGCTATGGGCATTGCAGCAATGAATATGCCAACATCCCATTTGTCTGGCATTGGCTACCACCACAACCATCAGCAGCAGCAGCAGCAGCTCTCTCAAACACCGCCGCAAACAGCAAGAAGATAGATTGAAGCATTCACAAGGTAGGAGCATTGCATCAATGAATTTTCCAAAATCCCATTTGCATGGCATTGGCTACCACCACAACCATCAGCAGCAGCTCTCTCAAACACCGCCGCAAACAGCAAGAAGATAGATTGAAGCATTCACAAGGTAGGGGCATTGCATCAATGAATTTTCCAAAATCCCATTTGCATGGCATTGGCTACCACCACAACCATCAGCAGCAGCAGCAGCTCTCTCAACCGCCGCCGCAAACAGCAAGCAGATATATCGAAGCATTCACAAGCTATGGGCATTGCAGCAATGGATATGCCAACATCTGGCATTCGCTACCACCACCACCACAACCAGCAGCAGCAGCTCTCTCTCTCTCTCTCTCTCTCTCTCTCTCTCTCTCTCTCTCTCTACCACCGCCGCAAACAGCAAGAAGATATCTTTCTTTAAGTCATTTATAAGTGGTAGACATTGAAACAAAGGGCACCAACCCCCCCCCCCCCCCCCCCCCCTTTTCGCCAATGTCCCGTTTGCCAGATATTCGCTACCACCACAACCATCCATCAGCAGCTGCAACATCCTATCACGCGAGAAAACCGGGGAAAAGCCACAATACAAACATGGATAGTAGCATTCGTTCCCTACTCCCAATTGCCCAGCACACAACTTGAATAAACAGAAGGTCGCGCCTTGAAAACGTGGGGGGTACCCTCCGTCGGTTACCTCGCACGGACGAACGGACAAACCGATTGGCATGCGGCATGCTTCGTCCGATGCGTCTCAGCCTGCCCTATCCGACTGTGTGTGGCACGTTACCCCAATGCCAAGGGCCCAGCACACAACTTGAATCAACCGAATGTCGCGCATTTGAATAAACAGAATGTCGCGCCTTGAAAACGTGGAGGGTACCCTCCGTCGGCTACCTCGCACGGACGAACGGACAGTCCGATTTTCATGGGGTTTTCACCGTCCGATGCGTCCTACCCTACCCTATCCGACGGTGTCTGGTCTGTTACCGTGCTCCCAAGGGCCCAGCCCACAACTTCAATCCACCGAATGTCGCGCCTTGAAAACGTCGAGGGTACCCTCCGTCGGCTACCTCGCACGGACGAACGCACCATCGGATTTTCATGGGATTTCCACCGTCCGATGCGCCTCAGCCTGCCCTATCCGATGGTGTCTAGTATGTTGCCGTACATTCAAAGCCAGCTGAGAAAACTCAACATCTCCTAATGTCGCGCAATACAAACAAGGACAGTTAAAAACACGTTTTCTTCGGCGCTCGGACGAACGCACACGGCGAATCACATGCACTTAGCGGCGCTAGACGCGGCTTGGCGAGGCCTATCTGGCGCTATGTAGCACTTCAAGGTGGCTTCAAGAGTGTTCGAGGAAACCCCAATTAACCTATCTTCACATTTGCATGACTCTGCGGGGCCCCCAAACCGCTTTTCGGCCGCGCACGGACGAACGGACCAACCGATTTTCCTGCGGCATGCACCGTCCGATGCGTCTCTGCCTGCCCTATCCGACGGTGTGGGGCATGCCACCCCAATGCCAAGGGCCCAGCAGACAAGTTGAATCAACCGAATGTCGCGCCTTGAAAACGTGGAGGGTACCCTCCGTCGGCTACCTCGCACGGACGAACAGACCGTCCCATTTTCATGCGGTTTTCACCGTCCGATGCGTGTTAGCCTACCCTATCCGACGGTGTGTGGCATGGCACCCCAGTGCCAAGGGCCCAGCAGACAACTTGAATCCACCGAATGTCGCGCCTTGGAAACACGGGCTTGGCAAAACACGGCCGGGAAAGGAGACCCTGTTGAGCTTCTCTCTCAGGTTTTAGGGGCGGAATTTTGCCCATATCTTGGCCATTACAGTGTGAAAAATTTTTTACAGTTGTGAAAAAATGTCACAGTGCTGAAAAAAGTGTCAGACATGGAAAATGAAGTCAATAGCGTATTTAAAGCGAATGTCGCGCCTTGAACTATTGCATAGTACCATCCGTCTGCTACCTACTACGGACGAACGGACCATCCGATTTTCATGGGGTTTTCACCGTCCGATGCGTCTTAGCCTACCCTATCCGACGGTGTCTGGTACGTCACCGTCTTACCAAGGGCCCAGCCAGCAACTTCTATCCACCGAATGTCGCGCCTTGAAAACACGGGCTTGGCACAACACGGCCGGGAAAGGAGACCCTGTTGAGCTTCTCTCTCAGGTTTTAGGGGCGGAATTTTGCCCATATCTTGGCCATTACAGTGTGAAAAAATTTTCACAGTTGTGAAAAAATGTCACAGTGCTGAAAAAAGTGTCAGACATGGAAAATGAAGTCAATAGCGTATTTAAAGCGAATGTCGCGCCTTGAACTATTGCATAGTACCATCCGTCTGCTACCTACTACGGACGAACGGACCATCCGATTTTCATGGGGTTTTCACCGTCCGATGCGTCTTAGCCTACCCTATCCGACGGTGTCTGGTACGTCACCGTCTTACCAAGGGCCCAGCCAGCAACTTCTATCCACCGAATGTCGCGCCTTGAAAACACGGGCTTGGCACAACACGGCCGGGAAAGGAGACCCTGTTGAGCTTGACTCGCAGGTTTGAACGGAAAAAGTTTGGCCAAATTGTGGCCATTGTGGCCAAATTTTGGTCATTGTGGCCAAATTTTGGCCATAACAGTGCGTAAAATGTTCGCACACTCGAGTAAAAATTTACGCAGTTGAGTTAAAAGCTCCGCAACATGGAAATCGAAGAAATCGCCTATTTAAGCGGAATAAATGTGTTGGAGGCGAATATAAGATACATTTGAAGTGGAAAATACAAACAAAAAAGCTTGAAAATTAAATGGAATGGGTTGAAAAATTTTATAATGAAATTGTGAAATTAAAAGACATTTTCAGATGGATTTGTACCTATTTATATATTGCATTGGCTTGGATATGAAACGTACGTACACTCAGCCGGCGCTACAAACAGCCCAGAGAAGATAACTTGAAGTATTCAAGAGCTATAGGTATTATTATAGCGAGGAATTTGCCAAAATCCCATTTGTATGGCCTTCGCTACCACCACAACCATCAGCAGCAGCAGCAGCTCTCTCTCAACCACCGCCGCAAACAGCAAGCAGATAGATTGAAGCATTCACAAGGTAGGGGTATTGCAGCAATGAATTTTCCCAAATCCCATTTGTCTGGCATTGGCTACCACCACAACCATCAGCAGCAGCAGCTCTCTCAACCACCGCCGCAAACAGCAAGCAGATAGATTGAAGCATACACAAGGTAGGAGCATTGCATCAATGAATTTTCCAAAATCCCATTTGCATGGCATTGGCTACCACCACAACCAGCAGCAGCAGCAGCTCTCTCAGCCGCCGCCGCAAACAGGAAGCAGATATATGGAGGCATTCACAAGCTATGGGCATTGCAGCAATGAATTTTCCAACATCCCATTTGTCTGGCATTGGCTACCACCACAACCATCAGCAGCAGCAGCAGCAGCTCTCCCAAACACCGCCGCAAACAACAAGAAGATAGATTGAAGCATTCACAAGGTAGGAGCATTGCATCAATGAATTTTCCAAAATCCCATTTGTCTGGCATTGGCTACCACCACAACCATCAGCAGCAGCAGCAGCAGCAGCTCTCTCAAACACCGCCGCAAACAGCAAGAAGATAGATTGAAGCATTCACAAGGTAGGAGCATTGCATCAATGAATTTTCCAAAATCCCATTTGCATGGCATTGGCTACCACCACAACCATCAGCAGCAGCAGCAGCTCTCTCAAACACCGCCGCAAACAGCAAGAAGATAGATTGAAGCATTCACAAGGTAGGGGCATTGCATCAATGAATTTTCCAAAATCCCATTTGCATGGCATTGGCTACCACCACAACCATCAGCAGCAGCAGCAGCTCTCTCAACCGCCGCCGCAAACAGCAAGCAGATATATCGAAGCATTCACAAGCTATGGGCATTGCAGCAATGGATATGCCAACATCTGGCATTCGCTACCACCACCACCACAACCAGCAGCAGCAGCTCTCTCTCTCTCTCTCTCTCTCTCTCTCTCTCTCTCTCTCTCTCTACCACCGCCGCAAACAGCAAGAAGATATCTTTCTTTAAGTCATTTATAAGTGGTAGACATTGAAACAAAGGGCACCAACCCCCCCCCCCCCCCCCCCCCTTTTCGCCAATGTCCCGTTTGCCAGATATTCGCTACCACCACAACCATCCATCAGCAGCTGCAACATCCTATCACGCGAGAAAACCGGGGAAAAGCCACAATACAAACATGGATAGTAGCATTCGTTCCCTACTCCCAATTGCCCAGCACACAACTTGAATAAACAGAAGGTCGCGCCTTGAAAACGTGGGGGGTACCCTCCGTCGGCTACCTCGCACGTACGAACGGACCAACCGATTGGCATGGGGCATGCACCGTCCGATGCGTCTCAGCCTGCCCTATCCGACGGTGTGTGGCATGTCACCGTCTTCCCAAGGGCGCAGCCCGCAACTTCAATCCACCGAATGTCGCGCCATGAACAATTGCATAGTACCGTCCGTCTGCTACCTCCTACGGACGAACGGACGGTTCGACTTGATCGGGCTTTTCACCGGCAGCTGCCTCTCGTCAAGACCTACATGCCGCTGCCTCGTACATGACTGTAGCTCTTGTAACTCTCGAAAAACGGGCGTTTCAGCAATCCTTGGAGAGCACTGACCTTGAAGACCCTTATGGCCGCCTTACAGGGGATAACAAACGCACGCACGTTCCAATTTTCTTGCCGTTTGCACTGCCATGTGCGTCTCCTTCACAACCAGGCATGGCACGTTTCAATCGGAGCAACGGCCTAGGAGAAAGCAAGAGAAAAGCCAATGTCGCTCTATCGGTTTGCTACCTCGCACGGTCTACGGGAGACAACTCCAAGAAATGGAGCGCCTTAACAACTTGGAGGGTACCCTCCGTCTGCTCCCTCGCACGGACGAACGGACCAACCGATTTTCATGGGGTTTTCACCGTTCGATGCGTCTCAGCCTGCCCTATCCGGCGCTGTGTGGCATGTTACCGTTTTTCTAAGGGCCCAGCCCACAACTTCAATCCACCGAATGTCGCGCCTTGAAAACGTCGAGGGTACCCTCCGTCGGCTACCTCGCACGGAAGAACGCACCATCGGATTTTCATGGGGTTTTCACCCTCCGCTACGTCTCAGCCTGCCCTATCCGACGGTGTCTGGTATGTTGCCGTGCATTCAAAGGCAGCTGAGAAAACTCAACATCTCCTAATGTCGCGAAATACAAACAGGGACAGTGAAAAACACGTTTTCTTAGGCGCTCGGACGAACGCACACGGCGAATCACATGCACTTAGCGGCGCTAGACGCGGCTTGGCGAGGCCTATCTGGCGCCATGTGGCACTTCAAGGTGGCTTCAAGAGTGTTCGAGGAAACCCCAATTAACCTATCTTCACATTTGCATGACTCTGCGGGGCCCCCAAACCGCTTTTCGGCCGCGCACGGACGAACGGACCAACCGATTTTCATGCGGCATGCACCGTCCGATGCGTCTCTGCCTGCCCTATCCGACGGTTTGGGGCATGTCACCCCAATGCCATGGGCCCAGCAGACAACTTGAATCCACCGAATGTCGCGCCTTGGAAACACGGCCTTGGCTCAACACGGCGGGGAAAGGAGACCCTGTTGAGCTTCTCTCTCAGGTTTTAGGGGCGGAATTTTGGCCATATCTTGGCCATTACAGTGTGAAAAAATTTTCACAGTTGTGAAAAAATGTCACAGTGCTGAAAAAAGTGTCAGACATGGAAAATGAAGTCAATAGCGTATTTAAAGCGAATGTCGCGCCTTGAACTATTGCATAGTACCATCCGTCTGCTACCTACTACGGACGAACGGACCATCCGATTTTCATGGGGTTTTCACCGTCCGATGCGTCTTAGCCTACCCTATCCGACGGTGTCTGGTACGTCACCGTCTTACCAAGGGCCCAGCCAGCAACTTCTATCCACCGAATGTCGCGCCTTGAAAACACGGGCTTGGCACAAAACGGCCGGGAAAGGAGACCCTGTTGAGCTTCTCTCTCAGGTTTTAGGGGCGGAATTTTGCCCATATCTTGGCCATTGTGGCCAAAAATGAGCCATTGTTGCCGAAAATGAGCCATAACAGTGCGTAAAACTTTACGCACTTGCGTCAATATTTACGCAAGTTTGCGTAAATATTTACGCAACATGGAAAATGAAGGAATGAATGAAATCGCCTATTTAAAGCGAAATAAATGGGTTGGAGGTGAATATTTGAAGCGGAATGGAATGGGTATATTAAATTTGAAATTCGAAATTGAAATATTCCCATTGGGGACCGAATTATTAGCAAAAAACTGTGTTTTCGGTCGGTTTTTTTGACTTTATGAACAAAAAGGGAGAGGTTCGAATCCCGCTGATGAAAGGTGGTCGTAGCCCTTGGCAAGACCTATCTGCCAAAGCAAACCCCATGAAAATATTCACAGCCGTTACCGAGATATTCCAAAAAATAACAACCAAAAATGACACAAGGGGCAAAGCCCTGAGAGCCAGGCCGTTTGCCGGGACCCTTCCCGGGGGAAAATTACAAGGCCCGTATCTCCGCTACCCCTGCCCCTAGCTCCTTCAAGCACCCATGCCTGGCTTCGTCTCGGCGAGACCTACACGCACATGTAAGGCATTGGCCGCTTGCTCATTCCCCGGCAGAGTTAGGGTCGACAACGTGATTTCCCCGAGACCACCACGGGAGAAATTGGCTTTCTCCAGGACCCCCCCTCCTTGGGAAACTTGCTATGCCTGTATCTCCGCTGTCCCTGGACCTACCTCAACGAAGGACCCATGCTTGAATTTGTCTCGGCGAGACCTACACGCACATGTAAGGCATTGGCCGCTTGCTCACTCCCCGGCAGAGTTAGGGTCGACAACGTGATTTCCCCGTGAGCACCACGGGAGAAATTGGCTTTCTCCAGGGCACCCCCTCCTGGGGAAACTTGCAATGCCTGTATCTCTCCGCCGTCCCTGGACCTACCTCCTTGAGCGACCCATGCATGGCTTTGTCTTGACGAGACCTACACGCCAGTGCAAACTGTTTGAAAATATTTCAGTTCCTTACCGAGATATTCCATTTCCAGTGAAAAATGAAAAGTGACCTTTTGTTCGGTCATATAATTCGACGCAGTCACGGTTTGGACCCTTTGCGGTGCTTTTGTCCCAGGCAATTTGGTTTTTCTAGGTAGAACACACCGAGAGCGACCTGCCTGCACAAACCCCATTGAAATCTTCCCATTGGGGACCGAGTTATTAGCAAAAAACTGTGTTTTCGGTCGGTTTTTTGCACTTTATCGAGGGAAAAGGAGAGGTTCGAATCCCGCTAATGACAGTGTGTCGTAGCCCTTTCCAGGACCTATCTGCCAAAGCAAACCCCATGAAAATATTCCAAGCCGTTACCGAGATATTGCAAAAAATAACAACCAAAAATGACACAAGGGGCAAAGCCGTGAGAGCCAGGCCGTTTGCCGGGACCCTTCCCGGGGGAAAATTACAAGGCCCGTATCTCCGCTACCCCTGCCCCTAGCTCCTTCAAGCACCCATGCCTGGCTTCGTCTCGGCGAGACCTACACGCACATGTAAGGCATTGACCGCTTGCTCACTCCCCGGCAGAGTTATGGTCGACAACGTGATTTCCCCGAGACCACCACGGGAGAAATTGGCTTTCTCCAGGACACCCCCTCCTTGGGAAACTTGCTATGCCTGTATCTCCGCTGTCCCTGGACCTACCTCAACGAAGGACCCATGCTTGAATTTGTCTGGGAGAGACCTACACGCACATGTAAGGCATTGGCCGCTAGCTCGCTCCCCGGCAGAGTTATGGTCGACAACGTGATTTCCCCTGAGCACCAGGGGAGAGACTGGCTTCGTCCACGGGACCCCTCGCGGGGACCATTACAATGTCTGTGTCTCCGCTATTCCTGAACCTACCTCCACGAACGACCCATGCTTGCCTTCGTCTCGGAGAGACCTACACGCACATGTAACGCATTGGCCGCTAGCTCGCTCCCCGGCAGAGTTATGCTCGACAACGTGATTTCCCCGTGAGCACCACGGGAGAAATTGGCTTTCTCCAGGGCACCCCTTCCTTGTTAAACTTGCAATGCATGTATCTCCGCTGTCCCTGAACCTACCTCGACGAACGACCCATGCTTGCCTTCGTCTCGGCGAGACCTACACGCACATGTAAGACATTGGCCGCTAGCTTGCTCCCCGGCAGAGTTATGGTCGACAACGTGATTTCCCCGTGAGCACCACGGGAGAAATTGGCTTTCTCCAGGGCACCCCCTCCTTGGGAAACTTGCAATGCCTGTATCTCCGCTGTCCCTGGACCTACCTCCACGAACGACCCATACTTGCCTTCGTCTCGGCGAGACCTACACGCACATGTAAGGCATTGGCCGCTAGCTCGCTCTCCGGACGAGTTATGGTCAACAACGTGATTTCTCCGTGAGCACCACGGGAGAAATTGGCTTTCTCCAGGGCACCCCTTCCTTGTTAAAATTGCAATGAATGTGTCTCCGCTGTCCCTGGACCTACCTCGACGAACGACCCATGCTTGCCTTCCTCTTGGCGAGACCTACACGCACATGTAAGGCATTGGCCGCTAGCTTGCTCCCCGGCAGAGTTATGGTCGACAACGTGATTTCCCCGTGAGCACCACGGGAGAAATTGGCTTTCTCCAGGGCACCCCCTCCTTGTTAAACTTGCAATGCCTGTATCTCCGCTGTCCCTGGACCTACCTCCACGAACGACCCATACTTGCCTTTGTCTCGGCGAGACCTACACGCACATGTAAGGCATTGGCCGCTAGCTCGCTCTCCGGACGAGTTATGGTCGACAACGTGATTTCCCCGTGAGCACCACGGGAGAAATTGGCTTTCTCCAGGGCACCCCTTCCTTGTTAAACTTGCAATGCATGTATCTCCGCTGTCCCTGGACCTACCTCGACGAACGACCCATGCTTGCCTTCGTCTTGGCGAGACCTACACGCACATGTAAGGCATTGGCCGCTAGCTTGCTCCCCGGCAGAGTTATGGTCGACAACGTGATTTCCCCGTGAGCACCACGGGAGAAATTGGCTTTCTCCAGGGCACCCCCTCCTTGGGAAACTTGCAATGCCTGTATCTCCGCTGTCCCTGGACCTACCTCCACGAACGACCCATACTTGCCTTCGTCTTGGCGAGACCTACACGCACATGTAAGGCATTGGCCGCTAGCTTGCTCTCCGGACGAGTTATGGTCGACAACGTGATTTCCCCGTGAGCACCACGGGAGAAATTGGCTTTCTCCAGGGCACCCCCTCCTTGGGAAACTTGCAATGCCTGTATCTCCGCTGTCCCTGGACCTACCTCCACGAACGACCCATACTTGCCTTCGTCTCGGCGAGACCTACACGCACATGTAAGGCATTGGCCGCTAGCTCGCTCTCCGGACGAGTTATGGTCAACAACGTGATTTCTCCGTGAGCACCACGGGAGAAATTGGCTTTCTCCAGGGCACCCCGTCCTTGTTAAACTTGCAATGCATGTGTCTCCGCTGTCCCTGGACCTACCTCGACGAACGACCCATGCTTGCCTTCCTCTTGGCGAGACCTACACGCACATGTAAGGCATTGGCCGCTAGCTTGCTCCCCGGCAGAGTTATGGTCGACAACGTGATTTCCCCGTGAGCACCACGGGAGAAAGTGGCTTTCTCCAGGGCACCCCCTCCTTGGGAAACTTGCAATGCCTGTATCTCCGCTGTCCCTGGACCTACCTCCACGAACGACCCATACTTGCCTTCGTCTCGGCGAGACCTACACGCACATGTAAGGCATTGGCCGCTAGCTCGCTCTCCGGACGAGTTATGGTCGACAACGTGATTTCCCCGTGAGCACCACGGGAGAAATTGGCTTTCTCCAGGGCACCCCTTCCTTGTTAAACTTGCAATGCATGTATCTCCGCTGTCCCTGGACCTACCTCGACGAACGACCCATGCTTGCCTTCGTCTTGGCGAGACCTACACGCACATGTAAGGCATTGGCCGCTAGCTTGCTCCCCGGCAGAGTTATTGGTCGACAACGTGATTTCCCCGTGAGCACCACGGGAGAAATTGGCTTTCTCCAGGGCACCCCCTCCTTGGGAAACTTGCAATGCCTGTATCTCCGCTGTCCCTGGACCTACCTCCACGAACGACCCATACTTGCCTTCGTCTTGGCGAGACCTACACGCACATGTAAGGCATTGGCCGCTAGCTTGCTCTCCGGACGAGTTATGGTCGACAACGTGATTTCCCCGTGAGCACCACGGGAGAAATTGGCTTTCTCCAGGGCACCCCCTCCTTGGGAAACTTGCAATGCCTGTATCTCCGCTCTCCCTGGACCTACCTCCACGAACGACCCATACTTGCCTTCGTCTCGGCGAGACCTACACGCACATGTAAGGCATTGGCCGCTAGCTCGCTCTCCGGACGAGTTATGGTCGACAACGTGATTTCCCCGTGAGCACCACGGGAGAAATTGGCTTTCTCCAGGGCACCCCCTCCTTGGGAAACTTGCAATGCCTGTATCTCCGCTCTCCCTGGACCTACCTCCACGAACGACCCATACTTGCCTTCGTCTCGGCGAGACCTACACGCACATGTAAGGCATTGGCCGCTAGCTCGCTCTCCGGACGAGTTATGGTCGACAACGTGATTTCCCCGTGAGCACCACGGGATAAATTGGGTTTCTCCAGGGCACCCCTTCCTTGTTAAACTTGCAATGCATGTGTCTCCGCTGTCCCTGGACCTACCTCGACGAACGACCCATGCTTGCCTTCGTCTTGGCGAGACCTACACGCACATGTAAGGCATTGGCCGCTAGCTTGCTCCCCGGCAGAGTTATGGTCGACAACGTGATTTCCCCGTGAGCACCACGGGAGAAATTGGCTTCCTCCAGGGCACCCCTTCCTTGTTAAACTTGCAATGCATGTGTCTCCGCTGTCCCTGGACCTACCTCGACGAACGACCCATGCTTGCCTTCGTCTTGGCGAGACCTACACGCACATGTAAGGCATTGGCCGCTAGCTTGCTCTCCGGACGAGTTATGGTCGACAACGTGATTTCCCCGTGAGCACCACGGGAGAAATTGGCTTTCTCCAGGGCACCCCCTCCTTGGGAAACTTGCAATGCCTGTATCTCCGCTGTCCCTGGACCTACCTCCACGAACGACCCATACTTGCCTTCGTCTCGGCGAGACCTACACGCACATGTAAGGCATTGGCCGCTAGCTTGCTCTCCGGACGAGTTATGGTCGACAACGTGATTTCCCCGTGAGCACCACGGGAGAAATTGGCTTTCTCCAGGGCACCCCCTCCTTGGGAAACTTGCAATGCCTGTATCTCCGCTCTCCCTGGACCTACCTCCACGAACGACCCATACTTGCCTTCGTCTCGGCGAGACCTACACGCACATGTAAGGCATTGGCCGCTAGCTCGCTCTCCGGACGAGTTATGGTCGACAACGTGATTTCCCCGTGAGCACCACGGGAGAAATTGGCTTTCTCCAGGGCACCCCCTCCTTGTTAATTTTGCAATGCATGTATCTCCGCTGTCCCTGGACCTACCTCCACGAACGACCCATGCTCGGCTTCGTCTCGGCGAGACCTACACGCACATGTAAGGCATTGGCCGCTAGCTCGCTCTCCGGCAGAGTTATGGTCGACAACGAGATTTCCCCGTGAGCACCACGGGAGAAATTGGCTTTCTCCAGGGCACCCCTTCCTTGGGAAACTTGCAATGCCTGTATCTCCGCCGTCCCTGGACCTACCTCCTTGAACGACCCATGCACGGCTTTGTCTCGACAAGACCTACACGCCAGTGCAAACTGTTTGCCAAAAATTCCAGTTCCTTACCGATATGTTCCATTTCTAGTGAAAAATGAAAAGTGACCTTTTGTTCGGTCATTTAATTTGATGCAGTCACGGTTTGGACCCTTAGAGTTATAGGGTTAGGGTTACGGTTAACCCTAACCCTAACCCTAACCTAACCTAACCCTAAACCCTAAACCTAACCCTAAACCCTAACCCTAACGCTACCCCTGCCGCTAGCTCCTTCAAGCACCCATGCTTGAATTCGTCTCGGCCAGAACTACACGCACATGTAAGGCATTGGCTTCTAGCTCGCTCTCCGGCAGAGTTATGTTCGACAACGTGATTTCCCCGTGAGCACCACGGGAGAAATTGGCTTTCTCCTTGACACCCTCTCCTTGGGAAAATTGCAATGCCTGTATCTCCGCTGTCCCTGGACCTACCTGAACGAAGGACCCATGCTTGAATTTGTCTCGGCGAGACCTACACGCACATGTAAGGCATTGGCCGCTAGCTCGCTCTCCGGCAGAGTTATGGTCGACAACGTGATTTCCCCTGAGCACCAGGGGAGAGACTGGCTTCGTCCACGGGACCCCTCGCGGGGACCATTACAATGCCCGTGTCTCCGCTATCCCTGCCCCTAGCTCCTTGAACGACCCATGCTTGGCTTCGTCTTGGCGAGACCCACACGCACATGTAAGGCATTGGCCGCTAGCTTGCTCCCCGGCAGAGTTATGGTCGACAACGTGATTTCCCCGTGAGCACCACGGGAGAAATTGGCTTTCTCCAGGGCACCCCCTCCTTGGGAAACTTGCAATGCCTGTATATCCGCTGTCCCTGGACCTACCTCGACGAACGACCCATACTTGCCTTTGTCTCGGCGAGACCTACACGCACATGTAAGGCATTGGCCGCTAGCTTGCTCTCCGGCAGAGTTATGGTCGACAACGTGATTTCCCCGTGAGCACCACGGGAGAAATTGGCTTTCTCCAGGGCACCCCCTCCTTGGGAAACTTGCAATGCCTGTATCTCCGCTGTCCCTGGACCTACCTCCACGAACGACCCATACTTGCCTTCGTCTCGGCGAGACCTACACGCACATGTAAGGCATTGGCCGCTAGCCCGCTCTCCGGACGAGTTATGGTCGACAACGTGATTTCCCCGTGAGCACCACGGGAGAAATTGGCTTTCTCCAGGGCACCCCCTCCTTGGGAAACTTGCAATGCCTGTATCTCCGCTCTCCCTGGACCTACCTCCACGAACGACCCATACTTGCCCTCGTCTCGGCGAGACCTACACGCACATGTAAGGCATTGGCCGCTAGCCCGCTCTCCGGACGAGTTATGGTCGACAACGTGATTTCCCCGTGAGCACCACGGGAGAAATTGGCTTTCTCCAGGGCACCCCCTCCTTGGGAAACTTGCAATGCCTATATCTCCGCCGTCCCTGGACCTACCTCCTTCAACGACCCATGCACGGCTTTGTCTCGGCGAGACCTACACGCACATGTAAGGCATTGGCCGCTAGCTCGCTCTCCGGCAGAGTTATGGTCGACAACGTGATTTCCCCGTGAGCACCACGGGAAAAATTGGCTTTCTCCAGGGCACCCCTTCCTTGGGAAACTTGCAATGCCTGTATCTCCGCCGTCCCTACCTCGACGAACGACCCATGCACGGCTTTGTCTCGACAAGACCTACACGCCAGTGCAAACTGTTTGCCAAAAATTCCAGTTCCTTACTGATATGTTCCATTTCTAGTGAAAAATGAAAAGTGACCTTTTGTTCGGTCATATAATTTGACGCAGTCACGGTTTGGACCCTTAGAGTTATAGGGTTAGGGTTACGGTTAACCCTAACCCTAACCCTAACCCTAACCTAACCTAACCCTAAACCCTAAACCTAACCCTAAACCCTAACCCTAACGCTACCCCTGCTTGAATTCGTCTCGGCCAGAACTACACGCACATGTAAGGCATTGGCTTCTAGCTCGCTCTCCGGCAGAGTTATGGTCGACAACGTGATTTCCCCGTGAGCACCACGGGAGAAATTGGCTTTCTCCTTGACACCCTCTCCTTCGGAAACTTGCAATGCCTGTATCTCCGCTGTCCCTGGACCTACCTGAACGAAGGACCCATGCTTGGATTTGTCTCGGCGAGACCTACACGCACATGTAAGGCATTGGCCGCTAGCTCGCTCTCCGTGAGCACCACGGGAGAAATTGGCTTTCTCCAGGGCACCCCCTCCTTGGGAAACTTGCAATGCCTGTTTCTCCGACGTCCCTGGACCTACCTCCTTGAACGACCCATGCACGGCTTTGTCTCGACAAGACCTACACGCCAGTGCAAACTGTTTGAAAATATTCCAGTTCCTTACCGAGATATTCCATTTCTAGTGAAAAATGAAAAGTGACCTTTTGTTCGGTGCCTGCACAAACCCCATTGAAATATTCCCATTGGGGACCGAGTTATTAGTTATTGGGTTATTGGGGACCGAGTTATTAGCAAAAAACTGTGTTTTCGGTCGGTTTTTTGCACTTTATAGAGAGAAAAGGAGAGGTTCGAATCCCGCTAATGACAGTGTGTCGTAGCCCTTCCCAGGACCTATCTGCCAAAGCAAACCCCATGAAAATATTCCAAGCCGTTACCGAGATATTGCAAAAAATAACAACCAAAAATGACACAAGGGGCAAAGCCCTGAGAGCCAGGCCGTTTGCCGGGACCCTTCCCGGGGGAAAATTACAAGGCTTGTATCTCCGCTACCCCTGCCCCTAGCTCCTTCAAGCACCCATGCCTGGCTTCGTCTCGGCGAGACCTACACGCACATGTAAGACAAAGGCCGCTAGCTCGCTCTCCGGCAGAGTTATGGTCGACAACGTGATTTCCCCGAGACCACCACGGGAGAAATTGGCTTTCTCCAGGGCACCCCCTCCTTGGGAAACTTGCAATGCCTGTATCTCCGCTGTCCCTGCATCTACCTCCACGAACGACCCATACTTGCCTTTGTCTCGGCGAGACCTACACGCACATGTAAGGCAAAGGCCGCTAGCTTGCTCTCCGGCAGAGTTATGGTCGACAACGTGATTTCCCCGAGACCACCACGGGAGAAATTGGCTTTCTCCAGGGCACCCCCTCCTTGGGAATTTTGCAATGCCTGTATCTCCGCTGTCCCTGGACCTACCTCCACGAACGACCCATACTTGCCTTCGTCTCGGCGAGACCTAAACGCACATGTAAGGCATCGGCCGCTAGCTTGCTTTCCGGCAGAGTTATGGTCGACAACGTGATTTCCCCGTGAGCACCACGGGAGAAATTGGCTTTCTCCAGGGCACCCCCTCCTGGGGAAACTTGCAATGCCTGTATCTCCGCGTCCCTGGACCTACCTCCTTGAACGACCCATGCACGGCTTTGTCTCGACAAGACCTACACGCCAGTGCAAACTGTTTGAAAATATTCCAGTTCCTTACCGAGATATTCCATTTCTAGTGAAAAATGAAAAGTGACCTTTTGTTCGGTCATATAATTCGACGCAGTCACGGTTTGGACCCTTTGCGGTGTCTTTGTCCCAGGCAATTTGGTTTTTCTAGGTAGAACACACCGAGAGCGACCTGCCTGCACAAACCCCATTGAAATATTCCCATTGTGGAGCGAGTTATTAGCAAAAAACTGTGTTTTCGGTCGGTTTTTTGCACTTTATCGCGGGAAAAGGAGAAGTTCGAATCCCACTAATGACAGTGTGTCGTAGCCCTTCGCAGGACCTATCTGCCAAAGCAAACCCCATGAAAATATTCACAGCCGTTACCGAGATATTGCAAAAAATAACCACCAAAAATGACACAAGGGGCAAAGCCCTGAGAGCCAGGCCGTTTGCCGGGACCCTTCCCGGGGGAAAATTACAAGGCCTGTATATCCGCTACCCCCGCCCCTAGCTCCTTCAAGCACCCATGCCTGGCTTCGTCTCGGCGAGACCTACACGCACATGTAAGGCAAAGGCCGCTAGCTCGCTCTCCGGCAGAGTTATGGTCGACAACGTGATTTCCCCGAGACCACCACGGGAGAAATTGGCTTTCTCCAGGGCACCCCCTCCTTGGGAAACTTGCAATGCCTGTATCTCCGCTGTCCCTGGACCTACCTCCACGAACGACCCATACTTGCCTTTGTCTCGGCGAGACCTACACGCACATGTAAGGCAAAGGCCGCTAGCTCGCTCTCCGGCAGAGTTATGGTCGACAACGTGATTTCCCCGAGACCACCACGGGAGAAATTGGCTTTCTCCAGGGCACCCCCTCCTTGGGAAACTTGCAATGCCTGTGTCTCCGCCGTCCCTGGATCTACCTCCTTGAACGACCCATGCACAGCTTCGTCTCGACGAGACCTACACGCCAGTGCAAACTGTTTGAA
The DNA here is from genome assembly GCA_029339505.1 of Unio delphinus. Classification (NCBI taxonomy): domain Eukaryota; kingdom Metazoa; phylum Mollusca; class Bivalvia; order Unionida; family Unionidae; genus Unio; species Unio delphinus. The sequence continues at coordinate 486 of JAQISU010000838.1, read as the reverse complement.
ACTATTTCAGTTCCTTACCGAGATATTCCATTTCTAGTGAAAAAAATGAAAAGTGACCTTTTGTTCGGTCATATAATTCGACGCAGTCACGGTTTGGACCCTTTGCGGTGTTTTTGTCCCAGACAATTTGATTTTTCTAGGTAGAACGCACCGAGAGCGACCTGCCTGCACAAACCCCATTGAAATATTCCCATTGGGGACCGAGTTATTAGCAAAAAACTGTGTTTTCGGTCGGTTTTTTGCACTTTATCGAGGGAAATGGAGAGGTTCGAATCCCGCTAATGACAGTGTCTCGTAGACTTTCTCAAGACCTATCTGCCAAAGCAAACCCCATGAAAATATTCCAAGCCGTTACCGAGATATTGCAAAAAATAACATCCAGAAATCACCCCTCGTGGAAAGCCCCGTGAAAAGCTTGGCTTTTGCCTTGGTGCAAGCCCCTTGGTAAATAAATTTCTGACCAACTACCCACAGCTTTTCGCGACC